>WHVA01000475.1:0-87945 GCA_015179125.1 Gautieria morchelliformis | reverse complement strand
AACACTAATGACGAAGCCACAACCAAAGATACTCAAGGAGATAAGAGCCGATACTAGGACAATGACCAACTGTGTAGTGGGTATCCTCAGTTTATAACTCTACCAACGATAGATACATGGGGACTTGCCTGTGTAGTGGGTATCCTCAGAGATCAAGCTGAGGAAACGCCACCACACGGGCTACAGTCTTATAGCGCTGGCAAGGCTTACATAATAGGGGAGAGGAAACTTGTAGAAGGTTACGGAAGTGACGAAGGAATGTGACGGAAGTGACATGTGACATGTGACAGAAGTGACATGTGACAGAATGAGGAAGGTTATGGAAACTGACGGAAGGTGACGGAAACTCATGGAAGGAAATAGAAACTTGTGGAAGGAAACAGCGTGAACCCTGACATCACCCCCCTCTCAATGCTTGTCGTCCCGACAAGCACAGCTGCCACCTACCCCAACATCCACCGAGACATCGTTTCCAAGTATGCCACAGGCGGGACCACCATCTCTCCTGGCCCTTCCCTTCCTGGTAACGCAGGTCAATGATGAGCTCAGGGGGATTGGGGTCCATGGGCAAGTGCGGCCCTCGGAACCTTGCTCGACGTATTCGCTCTCCTGCCATGTTACGGAAACGTCCCCCACCCAGCTTCGAAAGTGTAGGGGTTCCACACGGGGGGTTCCATCGTTGAGGAAGACAGGGTCGCCGATGTAGTACGTGTTCTCTCGTCTGTGTCGGGTCTGAGGAATGCGAGTGCAGGGCGAGTGGGCGCCTGACTTTCGCTGGTGTGAGGTCCTCAGAGCTGACGGACCACTTTGAAGACCATGCGACGTCGAGATCACGGCAGTCAAGCATCCTTTGTAGCTTGGCTTCACTGGCTGCTCTGGATGAGAGAAGCCGGAGAAGTGCAGGAGGGGTGGGATCGACACGTGACATGTTTGGCAGGTCGGAGAGGTTTTGGGTGAAGCTGGGGAGGGCAACAAGCTCAATGGCGGGCGAGGACATGGTTGATGGATGTGGTGGGTCGATGCAGTGGAAGCGAGCGGTCACAGGTGGAGAGGGGATATATAGCCTTATCGGAATGAATTGGTTAGGCGGGAGGCCGATATCGCTTATTTTGGGGTCCTGGACCCTTGACATTATGAGTAGAAGCCCTGCCTGCTGTCCAGTCGAAGAGAGTTTGCTGGAAGGTTCTGTGAAGTTTCTGAAATCTCTGGAAAGGGAGGGACATGTATGTGGCTGCTGAGATACGCTGAGGTGCCTCTGGGTTCTGCCAGTGAAATTCCTTAATGAGTCGCTTTGCCCCAGAGACATCTTTTGCTGGTAGCCAGAGATCGTCGGCAGCTCCATAGCCCTTCCAGCGCATGAGATACTCCAACCTTCCACGGAACATCCTGCTGTCTAGAATCCTTTCAACTTCATATTCTTCGGCTCCATCCTGTATGACAGGGGGGGGGGGGTGGAGGGGCATGACGTTCAAGAATTGGGTCATCTTCATATGGCGAAGCAGGGCGACAGAGAACACTGGATGTGTGCGACCAAGGACGCAGGAAGATTTAGACCATAGGCATTTCATGAGACCACCTTATTAACAGTGTAGGGGCCTAGCGACTTGTGGTCTAGCTTCTTCATTGGGCGAGTGGTTGTGATGTTTTGTGCATTGAGCCAGACCTTGTCACCAAGCTTATAAACTGGGGCTGTTTATGGTGCACGTCATAGAAGCGTGCCATGTCCTCTGCTGCCTTGGACAGGGCTGAACGAGCTTCTCTTGTGGCCGCTTCCATCCGCGTTGTGAACTCATCCAGGGCTCGAGTCGAGTTTCCCGGACTGGTTCCAGTCCCAGACTTGGATGTTGGCCACTGTCCAACATGAAGGGTGTAGTCTGGGTTGAGGCATGGATTCGGTTGTTATAAGCAAACTCGGCCAAGGATATCCATTCGAACCAATCATCCTGACGCTGGTTGATGAATAGTCGAAGGTATTGCTCATTCTCCTGATTAACCCTTTCAGTCTGTCCATCAGTTTGGGGGTGATAAGCAGTAGAGGCAGCGACTTTGACACCAAGAAGTTTGTTCAGTTCACGCATGAACTGGGAGATGAACTGTGTGCCTCGATCACTGATGATTTCTTCAGGGAGCCCATGAAGTTTCCAAACATGATCACGGAAGAGTCGGGCAACTCCCACTGAAGTTACATCTGAAGTGGTGGGAATGACATGTGCACGCTTTGAGAGGCGATCGACAACAACAAGGAGAGCATCATAGCCATGACTGCTAGGCAGTTCTACAATCAAGTCAACAGACATAACCTGCCATCTACGGTCTGGGATACGGTTTGGTAGAAGCTTGCCAATGGGAGAAGCAGGGAAGGTTTTGTCCGGTGCACAGGTCACAGGCCTTCACATATTTTGCAATGTAACATCCCATCCCAGGCCACCAGTAACTCCGAGCAACTAGTTCAGTGGTTCTCCAACGACCAGGTGACCGGTGAGAGGCATGTCATGGTGTGCTTTCACTATGTCATGTCGTAGTTTTGCATCAAGCGGCACGTACACTTTGTTGTGAAGAGGACAAGCCCATCCTGTTCAGACCACTCTTCTCCTCGTAAATTGCCAGAGGAGCCCAGTTCTTTGAGAGCCTTGACAACCTTTTCATCCCGGTCTACACAGTTCCTTACTCGATTGAGGAAAGCATCACCTTCACCTGGGACTAACTGCGCACCAGCCTCTGGGGGATTCGCCTTGATGTGGAACAAGTCAGGGTAAGTAAGACTTGATTTTGGTTGTCTTCCTCCCCCCGCTTATGATCCACGTGTCGTGAGAGTGCATCAGTCTTGGCTGAATGACGACCAGGACGATGGATCAGCTCAAAATCAAAGCGAGAGAGGTAGAGTGACCAGCGTGCTTGACGACGGTTCAGGTTTTGTGCAGTGCGGAAGTAGGTGAGATTATGATGGTCATTGAGAATCTCAATCTTGTGCTTTGTTCCCTCTAAGATGTGGCGCCATTCCTCTAATCCCCGAATCACAGAAAGAAGCTCCTTGTCATGGATGGCATAGTTGTGTTCAGCATCATTGAGGCTTTTGGAGACAAACCCCACAGGCCGCCATTTGCCATCATCACATAGCTGGGACAGTACTGCTCCTGTGGCATAGGCTGAGGCATCTGTTTCAAGACGGAAATGTTTGTCTTGATCAGGGAGGACAAGGATCAGTGTTGAGGTGATGAGGAGTTTGAGCTTGTCAAAGGACGCTTGCTCTGGGCCATTTGGATCCCAAGACCATTGGGCATCCTGTTTTGTCAACTGGTTGAGGGGCTTTGCAATGTGTGAGAAGTCTTCCACAAATCTACGGTAGAAGTTGATGAAACCAAGGAATGATTTGACTTCAGTGACGTTACATGGTATTGGCCAGCCCCGCACCCCTGCAACCTTGACTGGGTCCATGGCAACCTGTCCTTGAGAGAGGATGAGGCCGAGATACTCCACCTCTAGTTGCTCAAATAGGCATTTTTCAGGTTTGAGGTACAGGTTGTTGGCCCGGAGGATTTCAAGGACACGTCGTACAATCCTACAATGTTCTTCAAGCGACTCTGTGAAGATGAGAATGTTGTCCATGAACACCACCACAACCCCTTCATCGATGAGACTCTTGAAGATGTCATTCATCATCGTCTGGAAGGTTGCTGGGCTGTTTGTGAGTCCAAAGAACATGACTAGAGGTTCATACAGGCCCCTATTTGTCCGAAAGGCCGCCTTCCACTCATCCCCTCTTTTATGCGTTCATTATTATATCCCCAGCGAATGTCAAGCTTTGTGAAGTATTTAGCCCTTCCAGCAGCAATCTTATTCATGATGTCTGGAACAAGGGGCAAAGGATAGGCATTCTTGATTGTTATATCATTGAGCTTCCGGTAGTCTTGCACAAATCTAAGACTGCCGTCCTTTTTCTTCACAAAGAAGACTGGAGATGCCATAGGTGACTTGGAGGGACGGATACGATGGCTCTTCAGGTTCTCCTCAAGGAAGTTATCCAGTTCCCTTTGCTCAACCGGTGACATTGGGTAAACCTTTGTGCTGAAGGGTTGTGCACCTGGAGTGAGCTCAATTGCATGGTCCCAGGGCTTTCGAGGAGGCAGTTGGTCAAATGACTCCTTAGAAAACACATCCTTGAACTCCTGGTATGGTTTAGGACAAGGTCCTCGAAGGATCTGACTGGTGCAGACTTGCTGGCCCGTTCAGCAAGCTGTTGGGAGACAGTCCGGCCTGCGCCAATCATTTCAGGACTCTCATTCACAAAGATGACAAAGGTCCTGTCTCCTTCCTCAAGTAGGGAGCGGGTGTGCTGTATGGGAACCTCCTCTTGATCTACACTCTCTTCTGGAACAGTTTCGACTGTGGGCCCTCTGACAACAGGTCTGCCCCCACATGACTTGGGACAGTGTGTCATCTTCACATCTCCTGTACGCCAGTCAACTTCTGGGTTGTGTTCAACAAGCCATGTGTGACCAAGAATGATGGCAAGTCATCCAAGGCTCGTGACAGAGAATGTGGCACGTTCCATATGATCCCCAAAGGTGCAAATGAGGTCGACCTCTTCCTTGATTGAGCCAGCCTCATTTGGGGTACCATCAATATTGTAGACGGGGATGGCACGGGGTAGGGGACGGGTCCGAAGCCTGTGTTCCCTCACAAACTCCACATCGATGAACATCCCTGTAGCACCACTGTCAAGGAGGGAGTCAATTGCAAGTGGATGCCCTGTGTCAACGGAGTGGACCTTGAGAGGTACTTTGGTGCATTGGCGGAGGTCAGCAGTACGGACATATAGAGGGACTGGAAGGTTTGCATTAGCAACTGGAGCGATGGGTTGGGTTTTCGGCATGGCTGGTTTGGTTTCAGTTCCATCAGGGATAGGAGAAGGATACATCATATCGCCTGTGATCCCTATTGTACATGTTTCGAGAACTGAAAACCGATTCGTCGAGCGGGGCATGTCTTTCACCGCTGACTGGCCTAAAAACCCTTTCCTTCCTCTTGGACAGGGGCTTCCACCTTCTCTTTGCGTTCCTCTATCGCCGCTGCTACAGATTTAGAGACAATTGCTGCAATGTCTGCCTCTGTGAGGTTTGCACGGATTCGTGGCTTGCGAGGTTCAGGACAGTCTGGTGAAATGTGACCAGGTCTCTTACAGTTGTAGCAGGTTCGTGTTTCGGTGCGGCGGCGGGATGAGTCAATGTCCATAGGTGTCGCGTTACTGGGTGATGCTGTGGCAACAGGAGCCATAGCAGGAGTGTGGAGTGGTCGGGCAGGAGGAGGGCGATTAGGGACATGAGGTGTCTGTGCCTTCCTGACCTCTAACAGACAGCAATGATTGCGGTCAATCTGACAGGCTGCTTCCTTCCAGGCTTTGAGGTTGGATGGAAGAAAGGGCTGGGCGTGGATCTTGTCAAGGATACCTGCTGGAAGGCCACGAGCATAGGCATCCTCGAGTGCCTCATCATTAAAGCCTGTCCTGCCTGCCAGGATCTCAAATTGAGCCGTGTATTCATCTGCCGACATTCCTGATGCCATCTTAAGGTCATGCAGCTTAGTGCGAGCCGTTCTGGCACGATCTGGGTCACCAAAGGCCTCCTCCACACATTTAATAAACCCCTCCAGAGTGGATATAGAGGAGGTGCCATCAATGACAGCCTGTGTCTCGTTGTGTGCCCATATCTCCGCAGAGCCTCCCGTCATGAAGGAAAGAGCGTATAGGATCTTTGTGCGTTCATCTGGGAAGGATGCTGGCTAAACAGCGATGGACAACTTGATAGACCTGATAAACCCTTCAGTCTCTGCACGGTCTCCATTGAACTTCTCTGGTTCTGCTGCTTTGATAGAGGGAGTAGATGGAGGGACACTGTGAGGTACTGAGGGCGCAAGGGCTTGAGCAGCAGCAACAGCAGCGTTGGTGGCAGCATTGGCTAAGTGGTCGTGAACGTTAGCAATCTGATTGTGCAGTTCCTGATTCTGCAGTTGAAGTTGCTGCAACTGCTGTGCTTGGCTGGAAAGGAGGCCTCGAAGAAATGGCCCATGGTCACCCAGGGCGTCCCAGTATGCGTCTGGGAGTTGGTCTGCCATAGGCTGAGATGAAGGCTGGTTAAGAAAAGTGTGTGGGGTCGTCCTATGAGCTTGATCTTCTGTAAGGGCAACACTAATGACGAAGCCACAACCAAAGATACTCAAGGAGATAAGAGCCGATACTAGGACAATGACCAACTGTGTAGTGGGTATCCTCAGTTTATAACTCTACCAACGATAGATACATGGGGACTTGCCTGTGTAGTGGGTATCCTCAGAGATCAAGCTGAGGAAACGCCACCACACAGGCTACAGTCTTATAGCGCTGGCAAGGCTTACATAATAGGGGAGATGGAAACTTGTAGAAGGTTACGGAAAGTGACGGAAAGTGACATGTGACGGAAGGTGACATGTGACAGAAGGTGACAGAATGTGACATGTGACAGAAGGTGACAGAATGTGACATGTGACAGAAGGTGACGGAAACTCATGGAAGGAAATAGAAACTTGTGGAAGGAAACGCGTGAACCCTGACAGCGCATCTCCATTGTCCAGAGTGTCGTTGGGTTGGGGATCACCCTCCCCCTCTTCATCAATCTGTTGAAGAGAATTTTGACTGAGATCCGTCTCCGGATCCTCGGCCTCATCGTCGTGCCTCACGGCTGCTGTCCTTATATTGGACCTAAGCCAGGGGCACTCCACCTTTTTGTGGCCAGGTTGGCCACATTCAAAGCACGTGGTGTTGCTTTGGCTGCTGCTGGGCCTATCGTTAGGCCGGCCCAACATTTTCGTTGGTGGGGCAGGTCGTGGGGACGACCCTGACGCTTGAGGCTGTTTAGCTTCAGGCGGGTGTCCAGCTTGTGCTGGGCGTGAGGGCGGTAGCCGTTGTCCTGTTCCGCTTCTTGCAAACAGGCTGGGCCTGGTCAGGCCTGTTTGTGTCAACGGCTTGCTCCCTGTGAGCCGGGCAGGGCTTGCCGTTGCTGCTGCGCTTTCTGCGCAGCCCATCCCCATGTTGTATCGGGATGCCTCCTCGATCATCCAGGCCATCTCGAAGAGTTGCTCTATTGAGCTGCTCTCGGCATTATAGCCCTTTTTGAGGACCTCGTTGCACAGCATTTCATGCAGCGCTGATATGAACCGTCTCCAGAACATGTAATCGTCTGGCGGCTGTATCATACGTGCCGCGTATTTCGTGAGCTCGTTCAGCATCTCCTGAATGGTTTTCATGCCCTGCATGACCGCGTTGAATTTATTCAATGCGTGATGGTACGTCAGTGTATGCAGGAACCTTTTTTGAAGGCCTTGCATCACAGTTTCCAGCGTCCAGCTGCGGACCTGGCGATCGAAGCATTCAACGTTTCGAAGGAACCACTCCTGGGCTTCGCCGGTGAGGCGAGTGCCCACGTAGCTGACCTGCATGTCGATGCTGGTTGGCCCTAGGAGGCAATTCATTTTCAGCCATCGTAGGATGGCTGCCACGAAGATTTCAAACTCTTCGAGGTCATATCCCCCGGCATATGGCTCGGGGTGAGCCAATTTTACGCCAGCTTTCGCTAGCACAGACTTCTCCGGGTCTGTGTCTGCGGCGTCTGCTAACACCACGCGGATGATCTGTGTGATCCCGTCGTACGGCTCCGTTGGTACGACGTCGGCCTGGTCAGGGATTCCCTGGCCTTCCGTTGGGGCCATGGATCACTCGCACGGTTGTGACGCGGCGCGGGGTAGGCTGTTATATGCCCTGACGGGCCCCGGGCCCGGATTGGGCTTGGGATTGGGAGAATTTTGTGCTCTCGGTTCTGGGGGTGTTTTGTGCCTGGTGTCCCCGGTCAGTCCCGCGTTGCAGATCCGCAGCCTGCTGTTGTAGGCTGCGCGTGCCTGCCGTGCGTCCTGTACGGCTTGCGTGAGCTGCTCATCGGGCAGCTGAGCAGTATGGCTGTGGGCCACTGTCTCTTCAGTGTTCTTCGCTAGTAGCTCGAGTGCCCGTGTGTGGCGGCGTGCGGCTGCGGCTTCTTTATGCTGCCAGTGTGCGACTTCGAGCTCTAAGCTCTCGGTCGTCATTTCAGAGTCAGGCTCTGAGGCGAACTGCTCCCTAACAATCTATTGGATCATCTTACGGCTGTCCGTTGGGGCAGCCGGTTGCTCTTGAGGTTCGTTCCCGAACCTTAAGTCCTGTTTGACCGGGACAGCTGGCGGCGGCATTCGCTGCTTGTCTCGCTCCTTTCGGCGCTGGTCTTCCACGTCGCGACTGCGTTCATTGGCTACGGACTGTCACGAGCTCGGACAAGTTGCGCCACGTTCCCCGTGTGGGCAGAGGGCTTTCTGGACGTCCTCCAGTGTGGCTGTGTCTTGCAGCCTGATCTCCTCCGCCTGGTGGAGTTCCTTGCCGATTGCCATTAGGGTGGCGGCGGCATTGTCGAGCTGCGATGCCAGCTGATCGTGCTTGTGGCGCGTCAGCGTGCTTCGGTGCAGTGCAGCCTGCACCTGTTTGTTCAGAGCCTCTGCCGTCTCGTGGTCGATGGCGTGAGCCCTCGAGCTCGAGTATTCCGAGTCCTGACCATCGTCTGGGGCTCGTCTTTTTTGCTGTCGTCCCCCTTCAGGGACGATCGTCGTCGCTCTACTCCATGAGCGTCGGTTTGAGTCGTGGCTTTGTGCCCGCCTCGACGTTGTTGCTCTACCGTCTGATGACGGCGAGACTTCTCTGCCCTTTCCTTTGTCTCTGGGCAGAGAGGAATGGGGGGGCAGTGCCGCGTTGCCCGGCATCGTCTCTTCCTCGGCCATGCTCAACGAGACGTGGTCGGGGTTTTCCTCGTCCTCTAACGAGGGGACAAGGGCGGTGAGATCTACGATCTCTCCGTCTTCTATCGTCCTGGACTCTTGGTCCAGGGTAGTGTCAGCCGTCGTGTCGCTGGGCTGCGCCTGGGGTGTGGACCTCAAGCTTGTCGCTCGTGTCCGTCTTCGACTGTGTGGAATCATCATGCTCGCAGCTGACAGTAGAAGGTCTACTGGAGGGTCTCAACGATGTTTAGTCGTCGACGCAGCAATCTTTTTCAAGATTGCTTCGAATCCACTATCGGTTGGTCACGTGGCGATCAACCGCAGGATAGTTCAAAAAGGTGTAAAGGATGTCGATCTTAAGACCTTGTATCACAAGGGCACTACAGAACTTGACCAATGAGTGGTATTCTGAATGCTACGTAGTGACAGGTAAGAGTAAGATGCGATGGGGGCCGCTGGCCGGTTCCCACGCACAAACTATACAGTGGGCCCCTAAGGGGACCACTGGGATTATGTAATAACTATTGTACATGTAGATACATGGGTTATTTACAGGTGGCCAGGGGTACTGAAAGAACAAGGGGTCGAGGTAAAGGGTTGCAGATGATGTGGATGTTGCGGAATAGAGTTGGAGGTAGTGCGGAGGTGGCAGAGATGATTGGTCAGAAACAGTCGTAACAGTATCTCCCCTTCAAGGTCGAGCCCCACGAGACCACAAGTCGTATCACGTGACCTGTGAACAAACACATTGGAGTTCGAAAGAAAGGCGGGAGAACAAACACGTCTAATCCTGGTCTATCATGAGCTCCCTACCCGACTTCTCGAAAATGACCAGCACTCAAATGAAAGAGCACTTTGCCAACATTCTCGCGGAGAAGGAATCGGCGGAGAAGCGCGAGGCTGAGGAGGCCGCCAAAAGGGAGAAGGAGCGGCTAGAGGAGGAGCGCAGGGAGCAGGAGCGCAAAGAAAAAGCACGCAAGGACCAGGAGGAGCGCGAGCATTTGGAACGTGAACCCAAGGGCCGCAAGCGCAAACTCGAGCATATTGAGCGTGAGCCTGAAGAACGGGAGGCTGAAGAGGTGGCGGAAAAACTTGCAGAAGAGCAAGCTGTTGCGGAAAAGGCAGCTGCGGCTCAGAAAAGTCACACCGTGTCAAAGGTAAGTCCTTCCGCGGCTTTGATAGAGTAGGCTGATCTGCGGAACAGAAAGAACTCACTGACATGGAGGAGATTTCCATGCAGAGTGAGTCTCCGTCAGAGGGCAAGCTGGAGGAGACCCCAAAGCCAAAGAACAAAGGCAAGGGGAAAGCGACAGCGGAATGGCGGGTGGCGCAGGATGAGAAGCAGCGCCAGAAAGAGGCACACCATGCGGGAGTCAAGAGGGCAGTTCCGGAAGACGAGGGCCCATCGCAGCCAAGCTGCGATGGCTGCTTGGAGAAGGAACTGCCCTGCATCTGGGACTTGGCCGGAAAGGCCACGGCTTGCAACCGGTGCAAGGATGGGAAACGTGCATGCGTTGTTGATGGGCTCAAGGCTCAGGTGATGGCCAAGCAGCAGAAGACCAGGACGTCAGAAGCGGACTCGGAAATGCCTGCCCAAGGAGGGCGGAAGCCCTTGTCTAGGGCTTCCAAGGTGAAAGGGGTCCAAGGGGGCTGGAGGCAAGCGGACGTGGGACGACAGGAGAGGAGTCAACATTGGATCCGCTCGCGGACATTGCGAGATCGCTCTGGGGGTTGCTCCGACAAGGGGAGCAAGGGCTGCGAATGCAGCACCAGTTTTACAGCGTGGTCTCAGAATGGCTCTGCGCGTACGATGAGCACCTCAACCAGGTGGTTATGGAGTTGAGGTGGATGCAAGAGATGGCAGACACAGAAGTGGGTGCGAAGGTGTCAGAGGGTGAAGTCCAGGATGTCGTGAGGTTCGTGGAGGTTTATAGGAGGAACGAAGATGCGGAGGGCCCGGAGGCAGAAGATGGTGCAGGGGCCGGAGAGAACACCATGCAGGACAACTAGGGGGGTGGAACAACTTGTAGAATTGCTTTCTTGAAATGTTGGAATTAGTGTAGTGGAAAATTAATCGGATTTTAACTGGTGATTCAAGGAGTGAAAACGGAAATGAAACGGTGGAGTTGTCGGAGGGACTTACTGCGCGAGAAGGGGTCCAGGCTTGGCAGGGTATGCCTTGTGGAAATCTGAGATGGGTTTGGAGGCGTGGTCGAGTTCCGTGGCGGAAATCCAGGAAGTCTCTTCGTCTGTGTAGCAACAAAGCGGCTACCAGCCTGATTTCATTCAGCAGCAGGATCAAGGTCACATATTTGCGCCACCAGAACCCCACACTCAGTCTGTCTATACCCTGACTACTCCACCTGGTTCTTACTCCATGTCTCTGCCTACGGGCACCACTGGCGAATTTGCGAGGACACCCGATGCTCCAGGTCCTGCCGCACCCATCACCGACAACTTGGCATCACAGCCTGCCATATCCTATCATCCCCAGGGTTTTCCTTTGAACCACAATGCCCAATGTCGAGGCAACACTGAATCAAATTTGCGATATACTGGGCCTTATAGCAAGACCAGACCGTCATCCTCAAAAACATCCTTAGGGGGATGGTTGTAACTCTCATATATATGTATATATAACTTAGCTCATCTATATTTCATAAAATATATGACAATTGAGGCAGTTGCCAGCACCTGTAATCCGAAATCTCGTATTCCGGTTCTCTGTTGATGATGACTGGCAGAGGTGGAGGTTGTTCTCAATTTGGAATGGTATTCGGAACTGCGGGTTCAAGCATAGACACATGGAATACCGGATGTACTGCACGCATATTGTCAGGAAGTCTGAGAGTGAAAGAACGGCTGCAGGCCTTAGCAATGATCTCGTAAGGTCCAAGGTATTTTTCAGAGAGCTTCTTCAAGGGACGAGTGGTGTGGAAGTTTTCAGCTTTGACAAAGACTTTGTCGCCTATCTCGAATGCCGGCTGCGGAAGCTGTTTCCGATTGGCAGAAGTTTGGTATCTCTTTTGGGCAGCGGAAATTTTCTCTCAGAGGTGCTGGTGAAGGCCGTCGAGTTCCACAACGAAATCTCGGGCTCTGGCAGAGGCTCGGTCCCGTTCAGGGTGGATGGCGAGATTCAGGTGGTAGCCCTTGTTTGCGTAGAAAGGTGAAATTCCGGTGGTGGCAGAAGGCACGTTGTTGTAAGCGAATTCCGCAAGCGGAAGAAGGTCGGACCAATTGCTGTGTTGGTAGTTGCAATAGACGGGGAGGTACTGCTCAAGGGTTTGATTAGTGCGTTCCGTTTGTCCGTCACCTTCAGGATGATAACCGGAAGTGAAGTGGAGTTTCATGTTGAAAGCCTTGCCGAGTGTGCTGAAAAAGGATGACATGAATTCTGATCCACAGTCGGAAGTGACATGGGAGGGGATTCCGTGCTTGGAAAGGACGTGGAGCACGAAGAGTTGTGCGAGCTGGGTGGAAGTAATGGTGTCATAAGTTGGAATAAAGATCGACTGCCTTGTGAGGCAGTCAACAATAACTAGAATGGTATCATAGCCGGATGACTTAGGAAGTTTCTCAATGAAGTCCATGGATATCGAATTCCAGGGCTGTTCCGGGATCAGAAGTTGCTTCAGGAGGCCATAGGGTTTGTGACGTTCAGGCTTGGCGCTCATACAGGTGGTGCATGACTTGCAGTAGTCTTGGACCATTGTGCGGAGGAGAGGCCAAGTGTAGGTACATCGGATGATGTCGAGGGTCTTGTTTCGGCCTTGGTGTCCTGGGAGCGGGTGATTGTGGCTTTGCTGGAGTACGTGAAGTCGTAGATCGTTGGTGTCCGGAACGTAGATCCGGGACTTGTACCGGAGAAGACAGTCGGAATCGAGGGACCATCCAGGACTGGTTGGGTTATCGAGGTGGGTTGTGGAGATGGGGTCGGAAAGAAGTGCGGAACGGATGTCGGAATGGAGAGACTCGGTGTCCATAATGATTGAGGCACGGAGTAGCGGAAACTGCAATGCTGTGGCACCCAGGGACGATGCCAGTTGCTCAGTCGAGAATACTGGGCGGAAGTTGTGTGGATTAACACTGGCATAGTCACTACTTCCCTCTTTTGGGTAGATGTCCCAATGTCTAGTGAGCGCGTCGGGTTTTGCTCCGAGCTTTCCAGGGCGGAAGCGGATCACCATATTGAACTGTGAGAGATATTCAGACCAGCGGACTTGACGATGAGTCAAAATCTTAGTAGTTGCAAAGTACTCAAGGTTTTTATGATCTGTTACAACGTCGATCAGATAAGTTGGACCTTCGAGGTAGTGTCGCCAAATTTTGAAGGCTTCAAAGATCGCAAGTAGTTCCTTATCATGGACATCGTAGTTGAGTTACAGGGCGGAAAAGGTGCGGGAATGAAAAGCGATCGGATGAATTTCTCCGTCATCAGGAGAAATGATTGAAAGGATGGGTAGTGAAGGCCGCCTTGAGGGCTTCGAATGCGGAACGGCATTCCAGAGTGAAATTCCATGGAGCACCCTTCCTGGTGAGACGCATGAGCGGAACAGTAATGTCGGAAAAATTGTAAATGAAACGTCGGTAAAAGTTGGTGAAGCCAAGGAAAGACTGTACATCCTTAACACATTGGGGTTCCGGCCATTCTTGAATTGCCTTGACTTTGTCCTCTGCCATGGTAAGACCTGTTGGAGAGAGGATATAGCCCAGGTATTCGACCGTGTCGCAATGCCATTCACATTTCTCTGCTTTTGGGTAGAGATGGTGTTTGTGGAGACGGCGGAGTACTTTGCAGACATGTTACCTGTGTTCTTCTGGTGTGTTGGAATAGATGAGGATGTCGACAATGTAGACTAGAACGCACACATCGAGGAGGTCGGAAAATACGTCGTTCATAAAGCGCTGAAAAGCAGTGGGAGCATTGGTTAGACCAAAAGGCATGACAACCCACTCAAAAGCACCCTAGCGAGTGCGGAAAGTGGTTTTCCACTCATCACCTTCGCAGATGCGGACAAGGTGATAAGCGTGCCGGAGGTCAATTTTGGTGTAGATCTTCACCCTGCGGGGAGTGTTGAGGAGGTCGGAAATGCGTGGAAGCGGATATTTGTTCTTCTTAGTGAGGGCGTTAAGTCCACGGAAATCGACGCAGAGGTGGAGAGATCCATCCTTCTTCTTCACGAAAAGGACTGGAGCGCTGTGCGAAGACAGTGAAGGGCAGATGAAGCCCATGTTGAGATGTTCATCGACGAACTCGTGGAGAGTCTGGAGTTCACTTTGCAAAAGGGAGTAGATTGGTCCAAGGGGCAGAGATGCTCCTTCTTCCAAATCTATCTTCAAATCATAAGGTCGATGTTCAGCGGGTTTATCGGCTTTGGCCTTATTGAACACGTCCGGGATGTTGTGATATTCTTCCGGAACTGAGCTCATATTGACTGGAGCGGAAGTCGAGGCGGAATGAGCCTTGACTGTAGCCGAATCGGAGAGGTGAAGCTGGAAAACAGTTGTATCTTCTTGCCGTTGCAATACGCAGAAAGCGGTGGTGGAAATGAGTGCAATTCGAGGAGCTTCGAGGGACAGAGGTGCTAAAGCAGGACCGGAGTGCGGAACTGAATCCACGAGCGGAGTTGCAGAAGAGGCCTGAGCCATCTTTGCGGACGACGTCAGAATAGACGGAAGTTGATCCGGGGTATGGAACTGTATCTGACCCAATGCCCAGTTAATCGACCGATTATATCGGGTGAGCCAATTGTGTCCTAGTACAATGGAACAGCTAGCATCTAGCGGAGTAATGTAAAACGTAACTTCATGGTTGTCCCCAGTAGCGAAATGGATAGACAGGTCCATGACTTGAGAGATTGCCATGTTGGATGACCCATTGAAAAGGTGGAGCGGAATAGTCAGAATGTTGCGGGTTGGAAGCTTGTGCTTCAAAACAAAGTCGGAATCGAGGAAACAATGAGTCGAACCGGAGTCGATCAATGCTGTAAATGGGGGTGCAGAAATGGTGTCAGAAGTCAGTGGAACTGAGAGGGAGTCAGAGGACAAAAGAGCAGATGCGTTGAGTTTAACCTCTTTTGTCGCACGAATGGGGTCAACACAGCCCTCAGCTCGTGCAGAGGCCAGAGGACTGCTGACTATTTTTTTGCATCCATAGCGGGAGCCGCTTTGGATTTCTCTTCCATCTTTGCTGCGTGGCCCTTGGCCTTAGCAGTGGAAGCGGAAGCTCAGGTGCAATCGTGAGCGACGTGACCGATTTTGCCACAGAAAAGGCAAAGGTTGTTGTCCATGTGACGCTGGCGTTCTGTGGGGGTTAGCTTTCTGTCCTTCCCAAGTTTGTCGGAAAGGTCCGGAGTGCTCTTCCAGGCGTTGGTGTTAGAACCAGAGGCCTGGTTGTTGTGAGGTGCGGAAGTGTTGTTCCAGTTACCAGAGTTGGAGCCAGAACTGTTGTTGTTGTTGTTGTTTCCGGAGTTGTTGTTTCCAGAACTGGCCCCCTTCCTGTCCCTACCAGACCTACTGTCCGAAGACTTGTCGTTCTTGCTCTGGGCGGAAGTTTCACAAGTGATCTCGGAATGTCTTTCCCAGTAGTGCGAATCGATTGATTGGGCTAGGTCACAGAGGTCGGTGAGCATGGCGGGTTTTCCGATGTGGGAAATTTCATCCTTGATCTGGGATGGCAAGCCCATGTAGAACTGGTGTCGGAGTGCGGCCTCTCCCCATTGGACTCGAGGAGCGAGCTGCTGGAAAGTGACGATGTATTTAGCTATCTTATGAGTGTCTTTCATACGAAGCTTATCGAGTTCATTTTCCGCATCGGCTTCCATATCAAATGGTCCGAAGTTGCTGCGGAGTTCGGAAACAAAATTGTGATAATTGTCAGCCCAGTCGATGAGGGCAAACAGATCCATGAGGGCGGGTTCGAAATAGTCGAGAGCTATGCCTCGGAGATAGGAAAGGGCGTAATTGACCTTTCATTCGTTGTCGGGAAAGGCGTCAGGACGATCATGGAAATTGAGCTGAAGCTGGACCAAAAAAGGCTGGAGCTTCTTGGGGTCAGAACCGTCGAATTGATCTGGTTCGCGGACCTTAGTCTTGGGGCGTGGAGCTTGGGCCGGGCGCTGGAGTTGGCCGGCCAGCATGGCGATAGCCTGTGCAAGATCCGGAACTGGCGTGGGCGGAACTGGGTTGGCGGGAATAGGAGGTGGAGGACCGCCGGGAGGACCACCTGGGGGACCACCATGAGGGCCACTGGGAGGTGGTCCTGGTGGAGGTGGTGGAGGTGGTGCTGGGCGTCAAAATGAGGCTACTGTCTGTTTGCCGCTGCTGCTCGACGGGTTCCCGTCGTAGTCGGGATTGTCATCGGGGTTATCATCAGGAACTTCTTCAAAGCGTTGCGGAAGAGCATTGGAAAGCTCATCATCGGCACGAGAGCTGCTGGAGGGTTCCGCATGTCTTGGTGCTACGGATATAAGGTTGCCAAAATAAGACAGAGCTTCGACAGCTCCTGCGCGAGCTGAAGTAGCTGTGGTACGAGGGGGCATAGCGATAGTTATCAGGTGGGAATCAGATAATACTATTACGTATCGGAAATCCTGGAGGTCGGAACTGGAAAGGACAACAGCTTCAACTTATGTGTTGCGCCCCTGATAAACTACCGTCCTAAGTATTTCGGATTTGACTTCCGGGTGTCGGAGAAGGCGGAAGTTGAGAGTAAGGTCAAGGGTCGAGGGTCGGAGAATAAAGGTTGGAAGAGGCGGAGGACAGAGGGTCGAGAGTGGAGGGAGACAAGGCTAGCAAAACTCGCTGTGCTAAGAACAGGAGACAGTGCGAAGGGAATCACATATCGAAGTCGATTATCTGATTGCAGAAACGGAGACATACATGAGGGGGTTTTATACAAAGAGCAGAAGCAACAGGTAATAGTATGGTACTAAGCCAATTCCAGAGAGTGCGGGAATCGGATAGACATACGGGGCAAGTAACTAATGCGGAACAAGGGGATGACAAGGGGGGTGCAGGGTAGGGTAAGTACAATGGCAAAGAACAAGGCGAGTAAGTACAAGCGGCATTGGAACAAACGGAAGTACAGAAATGGTATCTTGCTGTGTTCAGGGTCGAGGTAAAGGGTTGTGGATGGTGCGGATGTTGCAGAATAGAGTCGGAGGTGGTGCGGAGGGGACGCAGAGAGGATGCGGAGGTGGTGGAGATGATTGGTCGGAAACAGTCGTAACAGTATCTCCCCTTCAAGGTCGAGCCCAACGAGACCACAAGTCGGACCACGTGACCTGTGAAGGTGCGGAGGGGATGCGGAGAGGATGCGGAGGTGGCGGAGAGGATGCAGAGGTGGCGGAGAGGATGCGGAGGTGGGGGAGATGATTGGTCGGAAACGGTCGTAACACACTGTCGCAACGCTCTCCTGAGGCGGTGCGACACTTTCAAGCCTACTAGTACTGCGCAGCACTTCAACCTCAACATCACTAAAACCGCGGAGGTATGACCTTCACTGACCATGCTGCTAACAGATAATGACCATCGGTAACATGGCTAAAAGAGGTGCAATGCGCGCCAATCATCATGTACCAACCAGAGGTGGAATGTCATTGCGACGCAAGTGCTGCCATCATGGAACAATCATTCCCATGACATGCCCGCACCACACAAAGCTGGCTGCTTCATACAAGACTGGTTGCATATTATAAGGTACATGTCACGCATGCTATGTTCCAAATACGCTTTCATATAATTGTATAAAATACACAATTATACACTCCACATTGTACTTCTCGACATCAGAGTCTTTATAGACCCTCTCCTCAACATCACTTATGCTCACTCCTCCCGCCATCCCCTCCAGTCACCACCCTCGCCATTTCCCCCTCCCGCATGGCCCCACCACTTCCACATCCTCAACACCCTGCCAATGCTCTAACTCAAGCTTATCCTCTGGGTCCTTCCTGCACCCATACACCTCCATGCCCTGGCCCCACTCCCCGTCATCTCATCCCGCAACCCCAAGATGGAGGAGTGCCCCATCTACCTTGTACCCCTCTCCTTTGCCTTCCGCCTCCCCAGTGCCCTCCACAAGACCTGCTTTGTCGCCGCCGATAGGTCAGTACAGTAGTACCCATACTGCAGAACACGCAACTTTAAGAACTCACATGTCTACACCGGCAACAGCTACTGCATACCTAGTCAGGTCACTACTATCTAGGATGAATTGCAATCAAGTGGAGCCTTAGATCTGCCATGAGGGACGGCAGTCAGGCTTCCACAAGAGCAAGTCGTCGATCTACGCTATTCTAAGTCTGGAACTTGTCAAGTTCTGACAAGCTCAGACGAAGAGATGCGAAATGTGACGCATGTCGGAAAAAGGTCAAAAAGGAAAAAGAGAGCTAGAACAAGCACAAAGATGACAAGAAGCAGATAGTTGGATATCAACGAAGGAGGTTGTGGTGGTGCGAAGTGTTGTTTGTTTGGTTCCGTACATACTTCAGAGGGTCACGTGCATGCCTTCGAGATTTCGAACATCGGAGTTTGAAATGACTTGGGGGAAAATATATGCAGACGCATACATAATACCTGCAATCATATCTCGGCGGATGAAGCGGAGTCGGAAGACAATGAAAGCATCATGATGATTGCTATAAGTCAGTGTTATTAGTGGTACAAGCAAGGATAGGATAAACATACCATTGTCATCGGCGAAACCGCACACAACTTACAAGGATCTTATACGGGCGTGTAAGGTATGTAATTTTAGATTAAAATGTTAATTAGTGCCTTTTTATCAAATGAAATCTGTTGCTTAGTGGTTGAAACCACTATATTCGCCTCCCCTCTGTGTGCTGACTAAGCTCTTCGGGGTGCGTACAACACTGATGAATGAGGGTCACGTGACCGTGTCGTCAGAAGAACAGTGTCGATCCAAGGGATAGTCAAATCAAAAGCGTTCGCTTTTAAGGTAGTATAGAGTAAACAGTGATAGTAGACTCTCAACGAAGATTTGGAATAAACTGTTAAGAACTGAGCTCTGTAACTATCAAACAAGATTACAGCAATTTCAGGAGGCAGAAAAAATCGATTCTGGATAATTTTGTTCATACATTCGTGCTAGCTATTTATACTATTTTAGTAGTAAGTACTAGTACTCAAGATACTAGATAAATGGGTCGGGAAGGCTGTTTGTAACTAGGGAGTGACTAATTAATAGTCATAATGTCATGGGGTGATGGGGATGATGTTAGGATTCTCTGGGCTTTGGAGCAAGGGTCTATACCTAGTATACAAAGCCCCTGTCAACATAATACTGAGATAATAGCCAGTGAGATGTGTCATGGAGCTAGAATAGAGAATGATACTATATTTGCCCTGCCTAGCATAAATGCTAGGCTTGGAGATGGGGCCGCTGTCTCTGTGCCTCTCTTGTGTGGCAGCTGATTGAGTATATGTGTTGCAGATGACTTTCTCAGGTCACTCCACAACACCCTGTACCCCTGCGCAGTCTACTATTCTCTGCGGCGTTTGGTGCCCGTACCCCTCGGTACCTATGGCCTGGCGCCTGTCGACGTCATGGCTGATACCATCACCCGATAGGCGCGCCGTCCCTGATCGACCGCACGTGGCCGACGCTCGAACTCCTGTATACTACCCGATCTATGGGTAATATAGCGTGTCGTAAGATTCGTGTGATCGTCGTTTGCGCCGACGTCTATCGTGAATGTAGTTTGTGTTTCTTTTGATTTTTTTTGTTTTGATTTTCTCTTCTTTTTTTTATTAGTTTCTTTTTTATATAAATGATTTGAGTAAGATAATTGCGTTTATCACAACATGTAATATGCATAATATATATAATGCTTATATATCACCTTATGAGGCCTCATACCCCACCTCTTGTTATTCCAAGGTCTCATATTCTCTTGGTAAGCGCCGACCAGGCTTACGGCACCTTGCACGCTCAGGTAACCATTACCTTAGTCTGGAAGGCTTACAACGCGTGGTGGGCGCCCCCAAGGCTTGCGACACTCTATGTGGTCAGGTAACCATGTTCATGTCCTGTGAGGCTTACATTACATTGTGGACTCACGTTACCATTTCACTTTGGGTAGGTCTTACGGGACACGTAGACATCCATATACAGGCAGCCACGTGTTGTCTTCGTGGCGAGCCTTGCAGATCCTTGCACTCGGTTCCAGGAATGGTGCAGGAAGTATAATGGGATATAAGTATTTGAACCAAACTGCAAATACATATATGGGGCTAGGTAATTAATCTAATTCCTCAGCAGGTATTGCAGGCGGCTCTGCATGCTGACAGTTGGTAGCGTTTTGTAAAGCTGCACGCTTGGCCGCTTTCTGGGTCTTCAGGAGGGCCAGCGAGTCCATTGTCTCATCGTTCAATCCCAGTTCGTCTTCGCCTGGGAATAGGCGACTATGGTTGGTGAGTGTCAGTGTCGATACCGGAGCTGACAATTTACATACCTATTCCACCAATGGAGCAGATCCTGTACCTCCTCCTCAAAATCCGGATCTTCGAGGAACCTCATGAGGTGCCAGAAGAAATGTGTGTTATCAAACGGGCCGCCAACTTTTTGGTTCGTTTATCCGGATGACAATGCAAATCGAGTCTGGGAAGGTTAGGTACGATTGATGGACACATGACCTGACCTTGTCCACTCACCTGCGTCGCCACATATGCCAGGGATCGGCAAGTCACTTGTTGCATCTCAGCAAGTCGTGCATTGCAATAGCGGCTATTGCGTGAGATGCCATCAGGTTTGTCCCAGCTGCTGGGGCCAGTATAGATCAACTTGTAAGCCTTGAATCTCGTTATTTTCAGTGCATGCACAATCAGGCTCAAACTCACACAAACGAGGAGTTCGCCTCGGAGTAGGCCTTCAGCAATGTCAGTTGGATTGTACCTGTCTTTGGGATAAAAGAAGCGTGGCCAGGATGTTGTGGATGCCAGGTTTGGTGCCACGCGTAGTTTCTCCTGCACACTGTACGTGTGTTGAGTTACTTAGCTGTTGTAGGCATGACAAGCTCACCTGTCATCACTCCAGTCTAATGTTGTGGGGCACAGTAACTCTCTCATGAGGTCGTTGCGAAATCCACGGAGGGCCTTGTTCTTGCGGTCAAGTGAACACAATGCAGGGGACTCGGGAAATTGTAAGCGAATCATGTCGACAATGGCATATTTCAGACTGTTCGTGTCAGCTTGGCGGGCTGAGTTTTGCCCCTCCTTGAGCTATAAGCAATGAGTCCATTAATTTTGTCTCATGGCTCTCGTGGCATGCTTACTTCCATGAACAGTTCCTTAAATTTCGCGACAGGGGCTTCTGAAACATACTTGCCCAGGGCTGGAATGTGTTTCGTTAGGAGGGTGTATGATTCCAAGACTCGCTGCTGCCTGAGATTGATTAAGGTGAGTAAGAGTCTCCGGAATAAGTTAAGGGAACTCTGACATATCCAAGAACACGTCAGATGTTCCTGGCATGAGAGCCTTCAGGTACGTGTTGATAATTATCTTGGGGTCAGTGTATGCATCAACAACACGTGCACAGGTCCTTCCCCAATCACGCCATGGTGTGGCAGGGCTCTTCCTGTAAGATGAAGGTGAGGGTGCTGTCCAGGGACTCAAGGGACCGACCGCTACCTTCTCTTGCGGCCATGTGGGCCGACTTCATCTTCATCGACAGGGGAGTGTACCCGTTTGCGGGCCGGGTCGGAGTCCTCAACGGTAGGTGATGAATACCGTGAGGGCGGGTCTGACGAAGGGGGCAGAGAAGATCCTGAGGAGGGCATAGGCATGTGGAGGGGTAGTGTATGGATAGATATGCGGGAGTGCTAGGCCTGGTGCATGCAAACAATAAACATGCAGATTTATATGTGAGCTCACGTGACTTTTCAACTTCACCCAGAAATAGAGGCATTTCGGGGACGTTTAGCATGTGAGCCGAAAACCATTTTTACCACCAGGCATTCATGTCCGATATTTACTACAGGGCTGGTGCGGTGTGACTATATTTGGTACATGTTGTCACAGGGGCACTTGCTGTTAATTAACGCCAGACCGCTCGGTCCTTGAAGATGCGGCACAGTGTTCACTCTGGCATATGCATCAGTTTCTTAGCTTTGCTCATTATGGCAGTCTGGCAATGTGAGTGTGGACACAAGACCACCACTGAGAAAGGACTCACTGTGCATGAGAATCGGTGTGCTACATCCTTGATGCACCAGGATCAGACGATATCTGTGGCACAGCAGGCATTGAGGCGACAGGATGGTCCATCAAAAAGGTGTCGTGTTGGACCTGGCCCCAGGTCCCCTCCGAAATTCGATGAGCCTGGCGGTTCTGATACAGGGTTACACACTGGGATACCACTAGTGGACCCAAGTCCCTCTGAGGTTTGTTATTGAACTGCCATTACAAATGGCCTCACTGTACTAAGTGTAACTGCAGAAGACAGATGAAAGTCCTAGTGCCGGCTGTACTTCAGGATGTCCCGAAGGCCAGGAGCTCAATGAGGCGGTGATAGATCAGCCTGGTGAAGATAGGGGGCTACCACCATTGCTTCCAAAACATCAGAGACGGTTGCCCAAGAGGTACCGTGACCTACTGCCGGCTCCCCCTGCGCCGCTCCCCCCTGAACCTGTCAGGGAAGCCCGTCTGCCTTGCGTACTTTTACATGTTTGGGAACGGGTCTGTACCCCTCGCAACATATTTGGTTTGCCTGACTCCATTCAGGATTTCATTAGAACACTCACCGGGGGGGCCGCTGCAAGGCCTCCACTGCTCACACATTGTCGCCGTGAGTTGATGCATGCCATATGGCAACTCCTGCTGGACGATGAATTCATGGAAGCATACAAGCATGGGATTGTCGTCAAGTGTGCCAATGGCATTACTCGCCGGGTGTACCCCAGGATTTTCACATATTCGGCGGACTATCCAGAAAAGTATTGTATTTCTGCCCCTGGTTATAAACTTGAACTTATTTCTTTGTCATGTAGGGTACTATTAGCTTCCCTTTGCGACCAAGGAAATTGTCCGTGTCCACGCTGCAAGGTTACAAAGGGTAATATTTGGCAAGTAGGCACTCACCAAGACAAACGACGCCGTGACACCCAGGCACGCAAGGATAACCTCCATCTTCGCGATACAATTGCACAGGCACGTGCTTTCATATATGAAAAAGGTTTCTTGGTCAATAGTAAAGCTGTGGACCGCCTACTTAAACCAGAGTCACTTGTCCCCACTGTTGTGCGTCCCAATTTTGCTCTATCTGTGCTGCCCTCAGGAATGACATTAATGTGGTATCCCACAATGCATTCTCTGACAAACTCCTGCCAACTGGATTTCAAATGTACCAGATCTTCGCTGTTGACTTTCTCCATGAAATAGAGCTTGGTGTATGGAAGGCTTTATTCACGCATTTGATCCGTATATTATATGCACACGATCCAGATAAAGTCCATGAGCTCAATCGACGGTACGTGCCAGTTCACTCGCATTGTATTTGATCCCCAAAATTAAATCCTAGGTATCGAATGGCCCCCACATTCGGGCGGGACACCATACATCAGTTCTCAAACAATGTCTCTGAGATGAAGAAGTTGGCTGCACGGGACTTTGAGGATATATTGCAGGTATAAGTAATATCCTGAGGTAATCACCGATCCTAACCTGTCATGCAGTGTGCCATGCCGGTTTTTGAAGGGCTACTTCCACATCCATTCGATGAACTCTTACAAGATCTACTCTTTATCTTCTCTAGCTGGCATGGACTCGCCAAACTTTGATTGCACACGGATGCCACCCTCACAAACCTGGATGATCTGACCACGATCTTCGGCACGCTGCTACGTCGGTTTTCTACCCAGACCGCCGTATCATTGGCCACTTATGAACTGCCCCGGGAGGCAGCGGCTCAAGTCTGTCATTGAGCAAAACAAGGTGCAGTGTCTGCAGCAGGCCAAGTGGCAGGGAGGCCAGTCATGCCATTGCCTACGGACAAAAAGATGAAAAATTTGAACTTATCCACCTACAAACTACATGCAATGGGCGACTATGTAGGCACCATTCGACGATATGGTACCACTGACTCCTTTTCTACTCAGGCAGTAAGTGCCCAGGTCCACTCTTGTTTGCGGACTTGATGCTGACTGCAGGATGTATTAGGGTGAACTGGAACACAAAATTTCAAAGTGTCGCTATCCTCGGGCCTCCAGCGTCAAGTATGACCAACCTGGATCGTCGAGAAACCCACATGCGTGCCATACACAACAGAGTCTCCCAAAGTACATCTAAGCCTGCACAACCTCAACCACCTCTCGAGGAACCCTTACCTTATACAGATCCCCGAGAGCACCACCATATCTCAGAAGGCAGAAGGCATCCCATAGATATCGGCACCTTCGTGCAAGAGCATGAAGGAGATCCAGCGGTCAGGGTGTGTATTTCTCATTGTTAACACGACAGTGCTGTGACAGCAGACGCAGGAATTTTACCCTAGGCTTCAAGACCACTTGCTCTCCCATCTGTTGGGCCATGAATACGACGGGGATGAAGCTACGTTCAGCCCCGCTGCTCGTAACAGGGTCGTTTTTGCCAAGCACCGTATCTATCGCCACCATGTTCTTCGCATCAACTTTACCACTTATGATTTACGTCGCAGTCAAGACTCATGCAACCCAGGGACTGACCATTGTGACATAATGGTGCAAGCGCAGGATGACCCCAACAGCACTCAGTACCATCCCTTTTGGTATGCTCGAGTCATCGGTATATTTCACACACAAGTAATGTATGAGCAAGAAAATGGCATGCTCACACCTCCTCAGCTGATGCACTTCCTCTGGGTCCGATGGTTTGGAAAAGACGTGACGTATCGTTCGGGCCCCCGTGCACGTCGACTGGACCGCATAGGCTTTGTCACTGACTCAGACGACACAGAACCATTTGGGTTCCTCGATCCTGCTAACGTCATTCGAACAGTGCATCTTATCCCCGCCTTCACACATGGGCAGACCAATGAACTGTTGCCAGGCCGTTCTATCGCACGTCGGGATCGCACAAGCACTGAGGATTGGCAGTACTTTTATGTTAATAGGTGGCTATCATACAAATTACATGCGGTCATACCGTCATTTGCTGATGAGGCCGGGTACAGGTGGGCAGATCGTGACATGCTCATGAGGTTCCTCGAAGGAGGCATTGGGCATTCTATACACTATGATACGGAGACCAGCGCTCATTGTCCCGAGGACGGCCGAGAGTCGGACGAAGGCTTCGATGACCTAGACAGCCACGCTGGGACCGTGGAGGGCACGGCGATTGTGCCTGACTGCGAAGAGGACAAGGAGGCAGAAGAAGTTGAGGAAGAGTCCGAAGCTGAATCCTCGCACAGCGAGGTCGAAGATGGAGAAGGAGATGAGGAAGACGAGGACGGAGATTGTGATGAGGGAGGTGATGGAGAAGGGTATGACTCCGCGTGAGCCTCATCTTGCCATCAGGAATGAGCCGCGATGGTTACTTGTTCATGTAAGTGGGATAAAGACCAATGGCATACTTAAAAGGGTTCTACAATGCTTACCTTCCATTTGTGAGCCTGTGGAACAATTATAAGATACTATAATGAGCCTCAAGTCTTTCCTGAGGGGTGTATGGGTATGTACTACTTGCAACGCCTTGTACGGCCCTTGCAAGCGGGTATGAGGCGCTGGCATGATTACGAAAACGGCAAGCGCTTACACGGTAGTATTATCTATGCGCGCTTTCGCCGATGGTGTTAGGTTCGGCACAAGCCCCATCTCCGACTCAAAGTTCACGCTCCGCGAGCACCTTCCGGAGAAGGGGCTTGTACCAAGATGCCGCGCTAGGTGGGCCGTCTCCCGCCGCCTCTACCACCAGCCACACACTCTCTACGGCTTCACTCATTATAACAATCTACTAGACCATATGTCTCTTGAGCTCCCTAGCTATTTATAATTGCTTGATCACTGAACAGCTGTCTTGTATCCCGTTGGGAATAGTGGGGGTGGGCACAATTGCGCTATCTCACTTGTCAACGTGTTACAGACGGCCGCTCATTGATTTTTAAGGACATCTATAGTTGGGAATGTAGGCCAGATATCCTAAAAATCTTTAGCAGCAAATGGGACAGCTCGATCGCTATGATAGTAGTGGTACGAATAAATTGACAGGCACGGTTTCAAACCTTCGGGCAAGGAGAAGAGAAGAGAAACATAATAGCTCAGAATATGAGACTCGCAGATGACTGATGAGAGAGAGATGCCAATCCTGTCCTCTAGAGCATCTTTGCATGATAACAGCAGGATATCTCCCCAGCATACGTCAATGTCCATTTAAAACGCAAGCGTGCTTAAAGTCACGTGACGTGACGAACTGTCGACACCGTCGTCTGGAAAAGTGCCTGGTGCTGCGCCCACTGGTCACCGAGCAGCAAAGTAATTTATGGGATCACTTTAAAACATAATACAGGTCTTTGTTATAATTTTCTGAAAATTAGTCTTGAGTGACTGGTTCAACTACGTGCCTCACAAGCCATTTGTCACTTGTCCCAGAAGGCACATACATCATGACATAATTAAATTGATTCTTAGCTACTCACACAGGACAAGTTGTCAGAATACATCTCTGTTACGATAATCTAAAGAAACCTTGACGCGAGAGGTGTTGTGGCCGACACAGCACCGTGAAGAGACGGTCCCCCTAGCGCAGCATCTTGGTACAAGCCTCTCCTCTGGAGATGAAGTCGGAGCTTCAAGGCTTGCGCCGAACCTACGATGGTGTAGCCAGGCTGCCATGGATGCCGACATATTATCACGGGCAGGACATCGGACGCCAGCATGCACTGCCATGGCTAAGCCATGCCTGCTCTGTGATGGCCAGCTCATGGTACCAGATGCCGGAGATGCCGGTCCGGCGACATGACAGGCCGGGATGGACACACGTGCCATACGTGACATGGTGACGCGCGCTTTTAGTGATGAAATTGATTAGTTATGGTTTATCTCTCCAATCTTGTGACTACACTGCACTTTGAACCAAAATACCTCCTTAATAAATTTGAGTAAAACTCAAAATTTCTGAGTATGTGCCAAATATCTCCTATTGAGATATTTAGGTTATATGTGAGCCAATATTCCAAATATTATCCAAGTCTCTGCTGGGGATATATGTGGACTTGTTATTTTTGCTTGCATAGTAGTAATATATCATATACATAATTCTATAATATTGCGCGTCATCACCCTCGACGCGTTGTTGACGCGTCACGCGTCACTGTTGCACAAAAGGTCCGACGTGCCGTTTGACTTTGACCACCATCTCATCACTATCGGATTCGGTATCATCTACCTCCATTGATTTGTTTTTCTTGCCTTTGCCTCTCTTGTTCTTTGGAGCAGACTTTTCCTCCTCTTTTGCCTTCTTTGCGGAATGCGCGTTGACCTGCTCGGTCAACTCACCGATTATCTCATCCATATGCTCCATACGTCCCTCGATCTTGACCAGGTCCTGTTCCTGGCCCTCCACGGTAGCTGCAAGTTCTTCATGGGCTGTTTGAAGAGTTTTTATTTGTTGCTGTACGTCCTCCCAATGTTTATGGCTTTTTTGACACGATTCTCAAGCGCCGGCAACGAAACCGACTCGAGGATGTGACCATTCGACTTCATTGCGGCAACTGTGGCCTGCGGTTCAGTCAGCGCATCGGTAAGACTTTTCATACCTGTTATTCCTTTGTTGCCTGCTAATACACCTTGCTAGACCCTCACAAACCCAGCCACTGACCCGAGGAAGCACCTAGGATCGGTGCTGGACGCATGAAAGTGCGTTTCGGTTTCGGTGAGATAGACCTCTTCTGATCTTCAGCTGCTTCCTCTTCACCCCTATCTTTGTCCAGCTTTCTTTTTAATGACCTAGAGGCCGGATGCGCTTGCCTTGTTCGTTCTCGCCACTGTGGTGAACTCTTTCACTACACTTGTCACCACGGGAGGCCAATTCGTGTCAACCCAGCACCTTATAATTGACTTCGTCAGAATTTTACAAGCCTTCGTTTTCTTTCGCAATTCATTAGGTGCACTCGGTATGTCGGGCTTAGCGTAGATCGACCGTCCCTAAGTCCAAGATCGACCGTCCCTACATCTATGTTCACATGCTCATGCTTTGTCTAGAAGGATACTATAACAATGTCGCCCACCTGCTTCATATTGCGAAGACTGGAATTTATATTACACAAATATTGATAGGTGACGCGCTTGTGGTGCGTTCGCTCCAGTAATCACCCTCCCCTGAGCAGGCAATTACCTTTCCTGCAGACCTGGAGATGCTGGGTCGTCCACCGGGGAAACTACCATGTTATCATATTTCCAGTATTGACTTCCGCCGGGTGTGCTGGTAAGTTCTGTGCTTGCTGACCCCGTCTGATCTGCAGTCTGAACGTGTGTGATCTAGCTACTGGTTATTTCACCACCTGGAACATGACCAATGCGACGCCTGGCTTGACCATATTCGAGGCTGGTGGACCGTGGATAACGGCCTACTTCGTCCTTACCATGGCCACAAATCTTTACTGCACAAGCAAGTCGCATATTCAATGACTGAGGAACGTCACGGTTTCTGACCATCCGCCTAGGCATGATTGTGCTCCGAATTTGGACCGCGAGTCGATCTGTACCCACCCACCATCCGAGTACTCTCAGACCAGTAATCTTCGCCGTGGTCGAAAGTGCCGGATTGTATTCTTCTGCACTTCTGGGGCTGCTCATTGCATATGTTACGAACTCCAACGGACAATACCCCGTGGGAAAATCGCGCCAGTACGGCGCGGCGTAGCAAACGGCTGTTTAGGCATCAGGAAGAAGGTAAATCACCCTTCCAACGATTAAGTTTACTTATATAGTTCTACTCATGCCTTCTGCAGAAGGTAACCTTTTTGAGACAACTCCACCCAACGTCCGCTGCGCACACGCACGCGCATGCCTTCGTTTTTAGCTCTCATGTTTTGTTTTAGATCCATATGTATATTATTATTGCACACTGTGGCCAGTGTCAGTTTATTTTATTTTATTTCTCGTTAATTATCCCGAGCGTGTGGAGCGGCGGCCCCGCTAATTATTTACCAGATTAATATTAAATAAATTGGGGTGATCACATTTACCCAAGTATCGAGTCCGCGCTATTTGGTGAAAACGTTGAGGATATCCCGCAGATACGTAGAATATCATCTGAATTTCTACGTCAGGTATTTAAAGCAAAGTGCGTATTGTTCCAGACCAGTAAAGCGCGTAAGAGGGGGATATCAAGTGAGTGCTCAAGCGTTTCCTATCCGATCCTTGTCTTGCCACAGCTATTGACGCCTGTACATTGCAATAACCAATCCTCTCCTCATCGACTAGACTCACCAGCACGATCTCCCGGGGACTTGGGAATGGTGCCCTTGCCTTAGATTTGAATGCGGGTAGGGAAGGTATGTGCACCTTCAACCATAAATTGCATACAAGATAGCCAAGGGATCGCGACCACACCAATGTATAAATATGACATGGAACCATCGAGCGGGAGAGAGGCCGCCTCGTAAGTACCACCGTCGACAATGGCTTTAAGTATAACGTGTCCATTCATCGCAGAGAGGAGTCGGAGTGAAGTGAGAACGGGAAGTCGATGCTACACTGGATTCTTCAGAATTATGGCGACGGCTTTTGCCATCAGGAGAGCACACTAGATGTCTCAACGTGACTAGCAGACTGTCCCTGCATGCGAATGTCTGACAGAGAATAGCTTGGAATGTCACAGCTTTGACCCGTTAAAATCTGTTGTCTGGAAGCCTGTTTAAACATGCTGAGAAGCAGACGACTGCCCATGGCGCAAGCTACTGCATACTCCCACCTTCAAAATCGTGTCATATATCGTCAGGTGTTCCTCGGAGGAATGATAAGTGACCTACCCAAGCGCAATTAGCACAAGGCCACGAGGAGCAATGAAAAAGAGCAAGGTGTTTGTAAGCAGAGCAGCAAAGATACTGTGTGGAAGATGTCATCGTTATGGCATTGGAAAATCAATCAATGATGAATCCAATGACCTGGAAAAATAGAGAACACTGCCAGTGCGGTAACGTTAGAGCTTGCCACACTGCAGCACCAAACAGGACGACGATGAAAGCTGACCTGTCCACAACGAGCACCTTTAGTAACGGTGAACCGTAATTGTATTTGTATGTTATCCATGCTTTGTAAAGCATGCAGGCGCACAGGACGATCTCTGTCACACCTGCCTGGACGAAAGAAAGGCCAACCAAGGTCGACGTAGTAGGAGCATAGCACCCAGTTAAGCCGTCGATGGGGGGAAATCCCAGGCATGCCCACGCGATGAGAAATATGAGCAAGGATATAGAAGCTGGTAATCCCACCAGGGGGGAGATAAAGCGCCCAAATGACTATGATGGCAACAAATGTCACCAAACGGACACCAGCGACGCCATAAATGAGCCTTTTGTTGTTGTTATACACTGCATAAACCTGTGAAAGAACATTACATCCCGCACAGCTATACATGAAATATCGATACCCGGCCCATTAAAATAACTATATGCTGGCTGTCTTAGTATAATTGAATGCCCTGGTTGAAACGTGTATTCACCGTCTACGCTGACAATTAAACCGTTTAAGCTGTGCATACTCAATCAGACAGAGTCGAGAGAGGCATTTTATCAAGAAATGACGTGCGATATAGCCTCCCACCAAAAGAAACCACTGCAACTGAAGGGATAAGGTGAATACTGATGATGTCGTGATCCAATACGTGGGAGTTGCACTGACACCTATGCAATAAGGTGTTCATAGTGACACATTGCGGTAATATAAAGAAACTGCTAACCTTAGCCGAGAGAGATCCATGAAATGAACTTCATTTCATCATCGTCATGATTGTCGCTCACTTGTGAGAGACACACACGTACCGGTAACTGCTATGATAAGCGAGGAAAGCCCAAAGTAACGAGTCTACGGCGGGAGGTGAGTAGTCTAGTTGGGTATGATCAATCTTAGGTAGTGGGTACTGACCCATATAAATAATATCTTTCCAAACGAGCCTGGCCGATTCCAAACATTCGCGACCTGACATGACAAACGTCAATTTGATAGAGAAACATATATACGCGCACTAACTTCAGCATCAAATGTGATCGCTATTTCGACATGAGTGCACACTTTCAAATTATTGACATCGGGCCCTCACCATGGTCGTATACCAGAAAAGCCAATGATGCAACCGTTGAGTATTTTGTTGGTGTTACTGGATCGAGAGTCAGACATAGTTGAAGTTCTTGCACATGTAGACTTGCTTGATTCCAACGCTGTAACCAATGATTGCAGCTGAGAGACATTCCGGGTACACGGTACCCGTGGGAGGTGGCTTGTACGCGTAGATAGGACCTGCGCGCAAGACCCGACACCCTTGATATATATCTCGCTGCCCAACTTCTGTGAGGAACCGACACCCCACTGCGGGAACCCAGCCACAAATGAACGCATGAAATTCATCACTCTTCTTGAGGCGTTGATTGATGTGATACAATATACGGCCGGAGAGCCGCCGAGAGCTTGATCTGTAATGGAGCGAGGCGAGGCGGCTATGCACCCTGATTGTGTGGTGCTTGCGGTGTCAGCGAGCACAATATCTACTGGCCCTGCAGCAACAGATTTAGAATTGCAAAACCCGATTTAACGCTGCGAGGCTCCATTGCTATCCGAGTGCGTTAGCGGAACATACTAGTAGCCTACAACCTACAACCGATGCCGAATGAAGTCGAGTCCAGAGTCTATAAACCATCAGAAAAGGTTGATCGTCCGTCATCTCCTAGCTTTCACACGCGGTTTGCACAGGGGACTATTTTCGACGTTGTTACGTTCGGGTGTTCGTACTCAATCTCCAGGTCTTCATCCAGATCTTGGCATTGTTGTGGAACCATGGCATCGGCCGCGATGGGAGGCGAGCTAATCGGGGAAAGGCGCCATGGTTCGACAAACGACATGAATGCGGGACGAACTTGTGAAATACTTGTCTTTCCACCCCCAGTGCCCTCCACTTCTGCCACTCGGCATCCAAGTACGCCAAATCCTCAACAGTAACAAGTGACTGACCAGACAGAATGGGTTGTCGCTGGTGATGAAGAGAGAAAAGCTAATTAGAGCGACTTTTTTAAATAACTAAGCTATCACGGAGAGCAAGAAGCGGCGGGATAAATACTGTCTGGTCGGCTTCCCGCAACAACCCATCCAGCTCCTCGTTCGTGGGGGTTATTCCAAACCAGTGCAAGCTCTAGAAAGTAATTTAAAGTTTTTGAAGCACGTTTCCGCAGGTTCGTGTGCGCGAGGTAAGGCCCTTGATATCATCGGACATAGCTATATTGTCTTCTACAAGCTGCCTCTATTCTGATTCGAGAGCTTCCCACGTTTCTACAGGCATCTCGTCCACTTCTGCCTGAGAGGGATCTATATCAGCTTGACGCAAGGGACAAGGTGGACCACACCTGTTTTGCAACGAAAACAAGAGTCTTGGCTGTTTTGTTTGGTAAAATAGGTAGTATACTTCAGTACGTATTCTTGTCAGCGCATATATGAAGTTTCATCGATTCACCGTAAGCTCTCTGTGTGATCTCCCCTTTCTCGGCCAGAGCGCCCAAGATCATTGAACTGAGGCTTTGGCAACCGCACCCTTTAGGTTCGCGAATATATCGGCTTGTTTCCCCTGTAAATTTAGGAAGGATGGTTGCAAGGCAACATGGACATACCTGCGCCAAACGGCCTGTCCATTTGCGGGGGGCACAGTCCACAGGAGCATGAACTCTTTCTTGAAGAAGGACAGTGGCTTCTGATGATGCATCCGATGGCGTCATAGGGACCATGGGCCACCATAGTTGAAAGCTGCCCGAGCCACGTGCTCGTGCATGCTGATGATCCGCCACCAGCCCATCCCGGCGCCACCTGTCAGCGAGACAAAGCCATCAGATGATGGTGGCTTGTGGTGAGCATGGTTGCGGCTGCAGGGGTGGTCACCAGACAGCAGGACCTTGGCAAACGTTTCGCGCTGTGATGCGAGACGCCGCGACGATTTCAAGCCTACTGCGCAGCGCTTCAACCTCAAGTGGATTAGTTGCTTATGTTCTATCTCTCTAAATGACTAGTGCGTAGCACCTCGCTCAACTTGGCAAGCTTTCGACGGTTCTCCGGCCGTACATTGTATCACATCAATCAAGAGATGTGAATATCATGCATTCATTATATCGTTATATGGCTTCCCGCTGTTGGGGCTGTCGGTTCTTCACAGAAGCAGCGAGATATAAATCAGGGGTGTCAGGTCTTGCACGCAGGTCCCATATACGTGTACAAGCCACCCCCACTGGTGCCGTGTATCCAGTATGTCTCTCAGCGGGCAATCGTTGGTCACAGCGTTGGAATCAAGCAAGTCTACATGTGCAAGAACTTCAACTATGTCTGACTTTCGATCCAGCAGCACCAACAAAATACTCAACGGTTGCATCGTTGGCTTTTCTGATATACGACCATGGTGAGGGCTCGATGTCAATAATTTGAAAGTGTGCACTCATGTCGAAATAGCGATCACATTTGATGCTGAAGTTAGTGCGCGTATATATGTTTCTCTATCAAGTTGACGTTTGTCATGTCAGGTCGCGAATGTTTGGAATCGGCCAGGCTCGTTTGGCAAGATATTGTTTATATGGGTCAGCACACACTAGCTAAGATTGATCATCCCCAACTAGACTACTCACCTCCCGCCGTAGACTCGTTACTTTGGGCTTTCCTCGCTTATCATAGCAGTTGCCGGTACGTACGTGTCTCTCACAAGTGAACGACAATCATGACGATGATGAAACTAAGTATCATTTCATGCATCTCTCTCGAGTAAGGTTAGCAGTTTCTTTATATTACCGCAATATGCGACTATGAACACCTTATTGCATAGGTGTAAGTGCAACTCCCACGTGTTGGATCACGACATCATTAGTATTCACCTTATCTTCAGTTGCAGTGGTTTCTTTTGGTGGGAGGCTATATCGCACGTCATTTCTTGATAAAATGCCTCTCTCGACTCTGTCTGATTGAGTATGCACAGCATAACCGTTTTAAATGTCAGCGTAGAAGGTGAATACACGTTCCAGCCCGGGCATTCAATTATACTAAGACAGCCAGCATATAGTTATTTTAATGGCCCGGGTATCATCAATATTTCATGTATGGCTGTGCGGGGTGTAATGTTCTTTCACAGGTTTATGCAGTGTATAACAACAACAAAAGGCTCATTTATGGCGTCGCTGGTGTCCGTTTGGTGACATTTGTTGTCATCGTAGTCATTTGGGCGCTTTATCTCCCCCCTGGTGGGATTACCAGTTTCTATATTCTTCCTCATATTTCTCATCGGCGTCATCGCGTGAGCAGGCCTGGGATTTCCCCCCATCGACGGCTTAACTGGCTGCTATGCTCCTACTACGTCGACCTTGTTTGGCCTTTGTTTTGTCCAGTCAGGTGTGACGGAGATCGTCCTGTGCGCCTGCATGCTTTACAAAGCATGGATAACATACAAATACAATTACGGTTCACCGTTACTAAAGGTGCTCGTTGTGGACAGGTCAGCTTTCACCGTCGTCTTGTTTGGTGCTGCAGTGTGGCAAGCTCTAACGTTACCGCACTGGCAGTGTTATCTATTTTGCCAGGTCATTAGATTCATCATTGATTGATTTTCCAATGTCATAACGATGACACCTTCCACACAGTATCTTTGCTGCTCTGCTTACAAACACCTTGCTCTTTTTCATTGCTCCTCGTGGCCTTGTGCTAATTGCGCTTGGGTAGGTCATCTTTCATTCCTCCGAGGAATACCTGACGATATATGACACGATTTTGAAGGTGGGAGTATGCAGTAGCTTGCACCATGGGTAGTCGTCTGCTTCTCAGCATGTTTGAACAGACTTCCAGACAACAGATGTTAACGGATCAAAGCTATCACACTCCAAGCTATCTGCTGTCAGACATTCGCATGCAGGGACAGTCTGCTAGCCACGTTGAGACAACTAGCGTGCTCACAATCTCCTGATGGCAAAAGCCGTCGTCAGAATTCTGAAGAATCCAGTGTAGTATCGAACGACTTCCCGTTCTCACTTCACTCCGACTCCTCGCGGCCGCCTCGTTCCCGCTCAATGGTTCCATGATTTATACATTGGTGTGCTCGCGCCCCTTTACTATCTTGTACACAATTTATGGTTGAAGGTGCACATTACCTATCCGCATTCAAGTCAAAGGCAAGGGCATCATCCCCAAGTCCCCGGGAGATCGTGCTGGTGAGTCTAGTTGATGAGGAGACGATTGGTTAGTGCAACGTATAGGCGTCAATAGCTGTGGCAAGACAAGGATCAGACAGGACACGGTTGAGCAGTCACTTGACATCCCCCTCTTACGCGCTTTACTGTCTGGCACAATACACTGATTGTGTGGTGCTTGCGGCGTCAGCGAGCACAATTTTTACTGGCCCTGCCGCAACAGATTTAGTATTCCAGAACCCGATTTGAAATCCAGTGAATTAATATATATATTTCTGGGCAAATATACTGAAGTTTCCATATATGTATCAATGAATTTCCATGCTTGAGGTGCCAGAATGCTACTGCGGCCCCAAGTGACAACTGCTTTTGAGATACAGCACTAAGTATAGACTCCAAGTGTGAAAAGACTCCTACTACTAGTCCGCCTCCATTCCATCCCTGCCCAGATCATCTTCGAACACAGTCCGCACGTAGTCGCCACATATTCAATCGATGATGCCCCACTGTAAGTCACTCACGCGGACCTGACCTACGGCACATTGAATGGTGTTAAGGTTGATGAATATAGACGGGTTTGTCCTCTCATAGGACACTACGGACGTGGCAGCGTCTCCACCCGGGGGGTTGCTTTGGCAAGTGTGAATATCACGTGATCAATGTAAGTAGGTCTTTGTGTACATGTAACTCCGACGCGTCGCGCAAATTGGCTTCACTCCACCATCACCTATCCAGCTTGCACCGACAAATTAATTCCCTTCTAGAGAACGCGTCGAAGATGATGCGCTCAGCATGTCACTACATTACCCATCTAATGCATGATTTACTTCTGTTTGTCGTGACGCTCGCAGCCGCGCTGCTGATTGCAAACGCGGGTGGCTGGAGCCTGACACAGCGGGGCCTGACGGGCGTGTCGGCGATGCAGGTCACGGTTGTGTCGCCCACGCACGCGATCATCTTCGACAAGGTCGAGCACAACTACGTGAGCATCGGCGGGCACCCCCCGTGGGGCATGCTGTACGACCTCAACATGGACGAGTCGTGGCCGTTCCTGCTCGAGTCGAACTCGTTCTGTGCGTCGGGATTGTTCCTGTCGAATGGGATGCTGATCAGCGTCGGCGGGAACCCCGCGGCGGTGATCGACACGTCGAACGATGCGTATCACCACGTCAACAAGCTGCAGAGCATCCGGATCGTGGAGCTGTGTCTCAGCCCCGATGGGAACTGCGTCGTGCAGGAAATGGTGAACGCGAACGCGCGTCAAACGGTGGTACCCCATTGTTCTGCGGATCACGGATGGCTCTGCGCTCATCTTCTGGGGGGTGACGGAGAACGTGTTCATGAACAACATCAGCCGTCCGTGTCATTCTTCCCGTCCAAGCCTACGAGTCCTATCAAGTTCAACGTGCCGTTCCTCAACCGTACGCTCAACGCCAACCTGTTTGTGCACGCATTGTCGCTCCCGGGCCAGCAGGCGTTTATCATCTCGAACACGCAGTCAATATTCTTCAACTGGGGCGCGTCTCCGCCGCAAGAGGAGCCGCTAGCGCACGCTTTCCCAGGGAGCAACCTGACGGTCACTGTGCCTCCGGACGCGGGAATGTACCCGCCGGGGCCGGGGTACGGTGGTGGATGGGGTGGCGAGCAAGGCGGAGATGATGCTGATTGAGGACGGGAAGGCGCCTTTGACACACTGAGAGCACGTCCACGCTCAGGCTCAAGGCGTGCCCAAAAGTGTTTTGGATGGTAATGGTGTACGTGGCGAATGGCAGCGTGAGATTGCTGAATAGCCGCTGCTGCTCATTCTTCATGTCCGAGAAGGCACTCACCGTTGTCACGATGGGGGCGTGCTGTTCAGGGAGACCTGGCGGCCCGCCGGTCAGATCAGCGACAACGCCCCCTCGACACAACGCTTATGAACATCTGCAATGCCACCATCGGGCCCCGTGACACCGAACCACTCGATGCCCGTGCCTGTGAATGTGATCGACACCGACACCTCAGGGTCGCTCGAGACGTGCAGCGTCGAATTCACAGCACTCGTGTCCATCCTGCCCATCCAGTTCCCCGTGAACGTGATTGCGCTGCTGGTGTCATCGAACGCCTGCGTGCCCTTGGGCGTGAGGAACGGCAGGAACGCTGCGGGAACGCATATACGGGAATGGTTGTGATTTTATTACTCACTTCTGCGCAGAGCCCCTACTCTGGAGAGCCTCGAACTGGTTTCCGTTGAGGATGTATCGCCCAATCTGCTCATGGTAAGTAGGAGAATTCGTACAGTCTGATTTCTTGAGCCCAGGCACTAATGCTTCAATAGGAACATCGTCTGAAAATGGATATATGCGCCATGTGCCATATCCAGGTAATTAATGTATCGGTACATCTGACTAATGGAGACTGCTTCTTGTGAGTGGAGTATGGTTCCCCTTCTCATCACACCTCTAACCTATCCCCACCAGCATCGGCCACGTCTATCAATACCATGAAAACTCTAAGTACTGCTCTGCACACAAACCTGCACCAAACCATGCCATCGACATCTGCCTCCTGCATATTACGATCCAGATGCCCGTGTACAAGGAGAGTCTGGAGCAGACTATGTTCTAGAGACGGTTGTTGTAACTGAGCGTGATTGAGCTGAGCTGACACGGCATGGTACATTAGCCTGCCCTCCGCGGAGTCTTTGAAGAAAGCGATGCAGACGTATGCGCGACGGGGTGGGACGTCAATGATTTTTATTAATGAGGATGGGATGCAGGTGTGTTGCTATTCATTTTGTTTTTTCTTGACTACGCACCTCTGCGCACCTCCTCTGTATTCTCTCCCTAGCTTGGGCTATCATCCCAGCTTCTTCCCCCCGCCGAGCGTCTTGCACGCCAAGCCTTCTATGCTCAACACGGCATTGGCTGGGTCACGCGCCCCAAGCACCATTCCCTGCCCTGCCCCCACCCATGCACTGCGGCTTCGTGCGTGCAGGCCGCTTCAAGAAGGCGAGCAACATGAACTATGGCCTCGCGCTGAGCCTGAAGGTCGAGAAGTTCATGCTGCAGCTCGTCAAGGAGCAGGAGCGGGAGCGCGTGCAGAGGGCGATAGCGGCGGGGGAGAGCGGGGTGGGTGTGGTGGCGGCAGGTGCGGGTGTGGGCGTGAGCTCGAACTCAGCACACTCGGGCGCGACCGCGCTCACGACGACGATGACGAGCAGTGTGCTGACGGCTGCGGATGTGGAGCTCGACATCGAGGAGACGTTTGAGGAGAATTGAAAACTCATAGCTATACAACCTAGCATTCACTACACATTTCATGAATATTCAGTGATTTGCCTCATATTATTCAGATCTCAGGCCAGTGACATTCAGTTGCTGCATCTCTGAAATGTGGTGATAGAACCACGGGGTCGTAATTGACTATCTCACGGGAACCCAGTGGTCATCGACTCGAAATGCCTGGTTCAATCCATTGGTCTTCCGTTGTAGGATCCCTGAATACCCATGAGTCAACCCCTGAAACCAACTCATTGAAACGAAACTTTTTCCACTGAAACTGATTCATTGAATTTTCAATGGGTTCTATTGGTATTTACACTAGCTATAATGGTTTATATACTGAATCATCAGTGGGTCCACCCAATAGGATTCATTGGGTTGACTACCCACAGTGAAGGTGGACCATACCTGTTTTGCAATGAAAACAACTGAGCTTTGGCTGTTTTTTTTTGTAGAATAGGTAGTATACTTCGGTAAGTATTCTGGTCAACGTATATATGAAGGTTTCGTCAATTCATGGTAAGCTTTCTGTGTGATCACCCCTTTCTTGGCCAGAGCCACCAAGATCTTTTGAACTGAGGCTTTGGGAACTGCACCCTTTAGGTTTGTGAATATATTGGCTTGTTTCCACTGTAAATTTAGGAAGGATGGTTGCGAGGCAACATGGACATACTTGCGCCAAACGGCCGATTCATCTGCAGGAGAGCACAGTCCACAGGAGCATGAAATGGTTCTGATAAGACCGCATCTCTTTCACATAATCAAGCAATCTCTTTTCAGCTTATGGCGTGGCAGTAAGAACAGGATGAATGATGGCTTCTGATGATGGAATTACCAGCAGGTCCCTTGAGCACTGTGCAGCAGCTTCTTTATCTCTTCCTGGCATTGCCAGTCATTGGCATTAAAGACATTGAGGGCAATTAAAGGTGCATTTAAGGGCAGGAGTTCTGAGGATTACTCTTCTATTAAGCATACAATGTGTGAAAGTTTGTGCTCCTTTGCCCCTGTTTGTCTCAGCTTTCTCTGTTTTTTTTGGGAGCATCGGCTCCATTTGTCTCACTCTTCATTCTTCTTTTTTGTCATTAAACCTTTGTGAGCTACAGGTCCATTTGTCTCACTGTCGCTTCATCATTTTTGCCATGAAACCTTTCCGCGCATCGTCACCGTTTGTCTCACCGTAGCTTCTTCATTTTAGCCGAGCTCTTGGTTCATCGTTATTGCCAACGTTGACTCATGACCAGCCTTCACCGTTTGTCTCACCATACCTTCTTCATTTTTGCCATCAACCCTTCTTAGGAGGTATGCATGTCCACAGAAGTCAACTAACCGAATTCTGTACCGATATTTCCGCTAGTGCACACCGGGAGTTCCTATTACTGAAATATTTCGTGTCTCGTATATGTGCGTAGAACTCCAATGTCGCGTCTTTCACATGGGATTTTTCCACCTGATCACCTCCCATTTGTGAAAGATTCGCCTCTGAATGTGACGGATTTGTCTCAATCTTCAATGCAAATTATGAATCAATAGGCCTCGATGCGACGTGCATGTGGCTTGCCAAGACAAACCGCCCGGTATATGCTGTTGGACCGTTGATTCCTCCTGGGTTTGGAGAATTTGCACTGTCCGACGCAGCAAAGCAGCTGGACATTGCTTTGTCGACAAACGGTGGAGAATTTCAAACCTTTCTTGACGACATGCTCAAGAGACATGGAGAGTGGTCTGTTATCTACGTGAATCACACTTGAATGTGAAATGCTACGGGCTGATAACCGTCCTTGGTTTTAGGTCTCCTTCGGAAGCTTTTGGTGGCCTAAAAATAATGAGCACATATGGGTGCTGGTAGATGCGCTTCTGGAGCTTGGCTTCCCTTTCGTAAGCACCACTGCTCTTTTACTCTTGAGACATGCGCTGACCATGATTCAGATATTGTCTCATGCTTCACCCATGGCGGTCATACCGACAGGATATGTTGAAAAGATCAAACAATCCGGAATAGGACTTCTCTCTAAATGGTCCCCATAACAGACTGTCTTGAATCATCCTGTTAGTGCCAAGTACAATGATGGATTGAAGCCTGATATTATATATCCCAGGCTACTGGGTGGGTCCTAACACACTGCGGGGCGAACAGTGTGACGGAAGCGTTGGCGCAGGGAATACCAATGTACGTTCATGTCCACTGTTGTGCGTACTCTATATTTATTTGCACCACCAGGATTGCGTGGCCACTCAACACTGATCAGCCACCCAATGCTATACATCTCACCCTCGGTATCGACATTGCATTTGAAATGCTTGAAGTTCGTACGGGACATGGACTGAAGCCACTCTATCGGGGAGTGCACCCAACAGGTACTATCGAAGCCGTGACAGCTGAGGCACGTGACATTCTCCAAAGAGCTCGCGGACCTGAGGGCGAGAGGAAGAGACGTAATGCAGAGTCAATTTGATACAAGTGGAAGCAAGACTGGGAGGAGGGGGGGGATGCCCTAAACAACCTGAGGAAATTTTTGACTGACCATTGTTCATAACATTGAGGATATCCTGAACCAGTAGAGACGCACTGTAATGAATCTGTCAAAGTCATGATTTAAAATATTGATATCTGCATGGAATGCTCGAACGTGTGTAGGAGTTCTCTGTACGAACATAACGGCTCCTCCCATTTTAGAGCCTCCATGTCCGAACCGGCCCAACACAGCCAAGTCGAACAGACGCGGTGTGCTACAGAGAGGCTGCGCATGATACACAGCCACCATGTAACAGACCGCGACTATTTGACTTGGCTGCGTCGGGACGGTTCAGAGGTAGTTTTGAAAATGGCTTGGTGCAAATCGTGGGAGGACCGCGGGAGGTCGACCACCTTTTTCATCCTTCGGGATGACGTAATTTTTGCTTCTGGTGCTCTTCCCCTGTCTCCGCCTACCCGCCCTCCTCTTTCATCAGCCTCCTGTGCCCCTCCTCTTTCCCAACAGTACACTACTCAACCCTTGAATGATGCACTCATTGGACTCGAGAAGAGTTCCAATAAGCTCTTCGTCTTCTACAAGGTAAGGGATGCGATGTCAACATGCACAGCACGACTTGAAGAACGGCGAACACGATTATCTAACAGATTCTAGACTATCCGTCTACACACGACATGTGCACGAAAGCTGATTTATAACGCCTACGAAACTGTGAACAGCATCACCGAAAGTTTGGGTGTATTTGTGGACGAGGTTACTAGGCGTTGATGTGTGTCCAGGCTTGCGCCTGTCACTGGTTGAGTAAAGTACGCTTACCGTACGTCCGACGTTACTGAACACTGTTCAAAGGGGGAAACTTGAGCTTCTCTTCTCTATGCCTCCATCCCTGGCTGCAGTACCCGATCATACGGTCCCCATTGCTTCTCTTCTCTATGCCTCGATCCCTGGATGCAGTACCCGATCTCCGCTCCTTTCATCCTTTGACATTCTATTATCTCCTCCAATGCACGCACCCGCTCCACATCACCCTCCGCCCCCCATCAAATGCGCCCCATCTCTTCCTCACCACCCGCGCACACTCGCCGCACCAAGCCACGCGCTCCCATCTCCGCCCAGCTGCGCATCCCCCACACCCTTGCCAACCTCCGCCGCACGTATGTCCGTCTTCGATTTGGCCCTCACCCTGGGGCCGCTCGTCGTGGACTGGATGGTCGAGGGGAACATCGAGGCTGCGCACCGCATATCTGGAGAGGTACGCATCCAGCGCACCCTGCGCAACTCACCCCTCGCCTCACCCGCTCACGCATGTCTGCCCCTACAGTCCCCCGCGAGCACGCCCACACTTGCCTCCGTATTATCGCCAGGCGGGTTTTCCAGCGCTGGCACCCATATGCGTGGGGTGCGTTCTCTCTCTCACACACCGTCCTATACTTACCCTACGCTGCAGAGGTAATCGTCTCGGTTATGCATCGTTCGACGAGTAGGGAGGCAAAAAACAATGTAGTCTGCTATTAATACACGTAGTTGGCTGAATGGTGAACTGCTTTGTCTCCTGCTTCAATTTGCTTTCACTATTGTGTACCCATCACCGGTACCTTCATCCATCGTTGTTGACTATTTCCAGTAAGTGGCCTCTCAGTCATTGGATATGATTGGCGATATGCGTTAAAGCTTCCACAGGCACAGGAAGCATCGTCACTTCGTACTCCAGGATTTCAATGTCTCTCAGCAACGGCAACGTGCGGTCTCTAGCAGAGAGGCCGCGAAGATGGTAAGGAGGGTGCGTAGTCTCGAAGACTTCGATCAGTTGGTCCACTGTGGTCTCCATTGAGACTTCGGGGCGACTGGTCTGAAATAGATGTTAGCCGTTCTCACGTGTGGAGTTAAGTTGTCGTACATTTCTACTCCTGCCCCTTTTCTCTGTTGCTTTAGTTGTGCGTCTGGGCATGTGAGTGGTTGATGTGAAACTGATTGAGTGGTAGTACGGGTTCTGGATAAGTAGTTATATTGTTTAGTTGACGCAAAGTCGCTGTCTTTCGGTTGTCTCATGTTGTGTTGTCATTGGAAATGTTTACAGATGAGACATGTCATTAGAATTTAAGTCATTACAAATCCAACCAAGGTTCATGCCTGTAGAATGGATGTGCCTATCTGAAACATACTTACAAATGTGATCCATGTTTTGGGTGTTCTGGGTTGGTGCATGATATGGGACATGATCACGTGATTTCTGGAGTATAAGTTCACAGTCCAGGCCATAGTTTTTGTACTATACATATGTCTACCGTCAATCTAACTGCCAACTTATGTCTTACTGGGGGTCGTCGTCAGACGGCGTCTCCTACTTACTACTGTCATTATAATACTGTCTTGCAGACCTGCCATGAGGACGTGGTAATCCCCGTCGACCTCCGTGTCTATAGTCCTCCTGGGGAATGTCTGTTGCCAGATAATACTGTTGCCTGCGTTGTCGGCCGCATCTTCGCCCCACCATCTTCCAAGGTTTTGATGGATGTGTTATCTATTGTACCATATCCTGGAGATCCAAAGGCCGACAATTATGAAGATAACATTCTAGATGACACGTCTGTGGCCATTTGGGGGGTGGGGGCTGTGATCAATAATGCGGAGTATGGAGCAGATTCTAAGACGCGCTTTTTTAACTTGGCTGTCTCTGACTATGTTCGAGATGGCACAAAGTCGTTCATGTTGGGGTTCGTGTCTTATCTGTTTTTTTTTTGTGGTGTCAGTGTTCACTTTTGGGTGACCAGTTGTATTTATGATGGCAACTCTGTTCGTTGGAGTCGCACCCCAGCTCCTAACATAAACACTGTGATTTAGGTGTATGGGTTGCTGAAGGATGTTAATGAGCAGGGAAACCTGTCCATTGTTGTGGATCATGTTGCTTTGAGCCTTGGGTCTGGAACAATTGCTGGGAGTGGGGGAGGTGGTCCAGACAGGGGTGATAAAGGCAGTCGCCGTCGCAGGAAATTCACAGCTGCAGCTGTTGATGAATATAGGGCAGATGATGTCAATCATGTCATAAAAATATCCATAAGCTATCACTGCCATCACAATCCGTCGAACCGCCGCATATACACTGTCCCGCGTCTCGTACACACTTCCACTCACACCACCCATGCCTACCTGAGCCCACACACGTCCGCACGATATATCATACCATTCCCACTATTCTTCTGATCTGACCCTGACCCAATGCCGGTGGATCCACTCAACCCGAGTCACAGCCCGAGCCCAAGGAACGCTGATCCACGGAGGAGCTAGTCACTGAGCCACATGTCTACATATCTTCCATGTCATTCCCTTCACTAATTCACAACCCACATTTCTGATGCCTATGACTACATACAACCCTTCTGATTCGATACATCAATTCCCTAGCTACCGCTGTCCCCGGACCACCGTATTCCCGAGTCCAGACACATCAGTCGACCCATGTGTTCCCCCGCCACTCTTCACGCCGCAGCACACCTAGTAGCTAGTTAAATAGTTCAGCATGTGTACAGAGATTCTCGAGTCAATTAGAACTCACATTCTTGAAGTAACTTGGTACCTTGCGATGCATATACTTGCGTAGTTGTCACTGAAGAGCATACACACCTTGTGTTTACTCTATCTATCTGTTTTTACGACTCCACTCGATTCGACTTCAAACTGAAGTCTGAATCTACATCTAATTCATCATCAGCTGCTCTTAATCTTCTACAAATCAGAGGGATGACACCAGCATGCCTGCCACGTACAGCCCCTCAAAGGAAACTATGGCATCTGTGGCTGATGATTCCTCCAATTTGATGACTAGGAGTGGTAAGCGTCGTGTGACATAGACGCCTTAACATATTTTGTCTTAGTGTTTACATGTATTTTTGACATCCATGTGTATTCTCTGCAGATTTGTAAATTTATTATTGTCTGTGATACTTCTTGAGGATGGCATGCGTGTGTATTCTCAGCAGATTTATGTGGAAAGAACTGACCAGGAGGATGTGATAGCCTGGATGACACCTACACCTCAGTGCATTGATTGATGGTTACAGGTGACATCAGACTAGGAAAACCATTAGTACATACCATAAGGAAATCAGGAAGCATCACTCATTTCAAGAACACATCGACACAGAAACCATGTGTCGTCTGGCTCTCACCCTACCGGGCATCCTGGGCAGGTATCAGTTGTGGGTATGTCTTGGATGCGAGCACAGAACAAACAGGCGTGCAGATCCCTTGCCTACGGATGAATTACTATTCGAACACTGCGCGCCTAGGAAATGAATGGCCAGCTAACCAGGAAAATATACTGCATCTGGTCGCTGCGGCTGATACCTAGGCATGGGAAGAACCTGTCTCGGAGCGTCTGTCTCTTCTGTTACATAGCTGTGATGGAGATGACGATTCCTTCCTGGTGGATATATAGCCCAGGCTTCGAGATCCAAGTACAAACTGTATGTTAAAGTTGCTCTGGATGCCTCCAATATCGCCTGTGTGAACCACCTTGCCTCGCGCGTGAACCACTGCATGGGCAACCACTGCATGGGCTCGACTGTCACAGCTTCTTTTTAGGCAGGCCCCAAACAGGACATGGGCATTGTCACGGCATGAGGTAGCTGCGCCGGACTGTCACATTTCACCCTAAACATTGACTCGGCGCAATGGCTGAAGCTCTGCCAGGTCTCGCAGTAGCAGGTAAGTTGGTGTTGTCATCTGTGTGCCTTACAGACAGGTTGCTCGACATGAAATTGAAAATCACAAAACGTTCAGACCTGACACCGTTCTATACATTTCGGTTCTTTCTTCCCAAGACAGAGCAGGTTTAAATACAAGCCTCTGCCTGAGCTCACATAGGTATGCAGGGGTTTTCTAATTTGCTGCGCCGGATGGACCGGCTTGGGTTAGAAAGAGGGCGATGACGCGTAAAACCAATAACTTCTCCCGTAGGACGCGAAGATTACACGGGGCCGTGTCCGGTTACTAATGCTGAGACAACGCTGTATAAACTGCAACCCTTTCTTTAAGACATCACATCCTTACCCTCAGACTTTATCGGTGATGACATTGTCTCATCCCAAGATAGGGGCGTGATCTCTGGCAAGTTTTAGTTGATGAACCTTATCATTCAGATGGTCCGCTGAGTCATTTGCCTGTACGGCATTCTTAGATGAGTAATCGACATGGGCCGCGTCGAGATTTTATATAATGATCGTGTTCCCGTTAGCAGTTCGCAATCTTAACATCTTCATGACCTTTGAAATATACGCGGAATTCCAACGGAGAGGACCCATTCATGTACGTCTTCTTTCAGCCAATGAGGTTTACCTGACCTTTTCATACAGCTTCACGTGTTCTTCTTCGACGAGGGGAGATTCATTACACGTTTACATCTATTCTTCACAGATCCCGATGAACACGGGGTGATTGTCCATAACTACAACAAACAATCTCTTTAATCTGGTCACATCCAACTCCTATCTACAATAACATGACTTTCTCTTCTACAATCACATGGGCTATCGGCAATATCTCATCACCCAGTTTTGTATGGGGGCAAAACCGTGGAGGACGGATACATGAATGCCCTTATTGTCACTTAGTCCTTTTGACAGGTGAACGAGCAGGGTTTTGTTGTGGGGATCGAGGAAAATGACTGCATGACATTAAGCCACTTCCTCCGTTGCCTGAAGAGTTCAATGTATTCACCCATGACCCCAACATTTCATCTTCATTGCGTGTTTTAAACTTGATCTACTCTTTTGCTTCTTTGGAATCTACATCAGACTTCCCTGGACTACATGGACCTCCAGGTTTTTTCTCTGTTCAAGGTCGACTTTATCACCGCCTACAACCAAAACATAAGAACTCCGCTATACGATGGTTATTATACGATGGCTTTCTAGCCTCTCAAGCCCCTCATCAAAATTGGTTTCATTCATTACCACGCGTCTGGACAATTGCAATGCGTGATGCATTGCTACGGGTTAATCCGTTTGTTCATGCATTGCGCCAACTGTCGTCCATTCAACCATCTATTTATCCTGAAGCATCCATCATCCTCAAAGAATCATCGCCTTCAAATGAGGTGATAGCTTCTAAGACACACATCATACTTATACTTACAGCCGTTTAGATTGCTGCTATTATGTCTTTTCGCAACACTACCCAATCTGATGTCCATTCACGGTCTCTCACAGTTGCCAAGACCGATGGACATAATCAATCTATCCCCACCATTAGCCGTCTCTGGGAACCATTGGTATATCCCCTGTTTTTTCCCACATGGCACTCTAGGCTGGGGTGTAAATGAAGGCTTGGGTGTTTCTGCATCTGATGCTGACACAGAGAGTGTCTCTACACAGATGTGGTACTACCGTGGCACACTCCTTCGTGAACCTCGGTTTCAACTCTTTGGCCGTCTATGCAATGAATATATTGTCGATATGTTCACTCGCGACCTAGAATAGGGCCTATCACAGTAGCGGTTTTGATGGGGATTTGGAGCGGATTTGGACGAGGATTTGAAACATTTATAAAGCTCCAACAAAGCCCCGAAAACCGGTTTTAACTGTGATAAGCTAGTTTTGAACTCACGTTTTGATATGATTTCGATGGGGCTTTTGTTGCTCCTGCCCCCACCGGCCGTCACCGGCCAGAGCGGCTCTAGCTTCTTGTTCTCTGCTGCCAACGCCATGACAAAGACTGATAGGATGGAGCTCAACGATGCCCTCCTTCAGTGTCCTATGTTGGAGCTCCTTCTTGAGGAAGATGCTGAGCTAGATGTCTACCTTGAAGACACTACTGATTCTGAGACTGGTGCAAGTTCAGATGAAAACATGGAATTGCAGTTAGAGTCAGATGAGGTTCTCGAGATGATGGCCGACCTCCACTCCAGACGATACCTTCACTCCTGGCTTAAAGTCAACAAGCCGATGTCGCTCCTTATGACCACCCTCTCCGACTACAGATATAGCCGGCCCGAGATATTTCGACAATACTTGCGGGTTTGGCCTCAGACGTTCGATGCCATCGTTGAAAGGATACAAGGTGACACCGTATTCCATAACAACTCTCACAACGCCCAGCTCCCCATTGCATATCAGCTTGCCGTAGCACTTTATCGCTTTGGCCACTTTGGGAATGCAGTGAGTATGCAGGAGGTCGCTCTGTGGGCCGGTTGGGGTTTTGGGACTGTCGACCGAAGCACACGCTGTGTAATCAAGGCTCTATGCCACCCTGAATTCTGCCCTGTAGCTGTAAAGTGGCCAACCGATGAAGAGAGGGAGAGAGCAAAGCAGTGGGTTGAGGAAGCTTCAGGCCCCGAGTGGCGTGACGGCTGGTTGATGGTTGATGGTACGCTAGTGCCCTTATTCCAGCGACCAGGGTTCTACGGAAATACGTGGTACGATAGGAAGAGCAATTACTCAATGAACGCGCAGGCAAGTTCTCTCATAAATAAATAGGTGTATAGCTAACTGCTACTCTAGCTCATCTCTACCCCTGACCTCCGCATCATTGACTATGGTGTTGGATTACCAGGAAGTCAGCACGATGCTCGTGCCTGGAACGAGACTCGCTTGCCGAAGGAGCATGCTACATTATTGCGGGAAGGTGAGTGGATATGGGCGGACTCTGCGTATCCATTGCAGAAGTGGCTATGCACGCAGTACAAGAAGTAAGCTACCAGCTCAATCTCTAAGCTGTACCTTACAAGTGCTCTTTAGACCTGAGAAGGATACCCCAGAGAATGCATGGTTCAATTACTGGGTTTCTCGAGTACGCGTGAAGTCTGAGCACTGCGTTGGATTCATCAAAGGGCGGTTCGGCTCCCTGCGAGGCCTTCGTGTACAAATAAACCAGGTTCACCAATTGGGTATCGCCACATTTTGGATTACTGTGTGTATTGCAGTTCATACGTATGCTATGTCACATGAGGCAGGCACAGACATCACAAGCGATGATTTCTTTCATGAGGGACTACGAATTATAGAGGAGGAGAGTGTTATAGGGATGGGTGGAGAAGCGGCTCTGGCAGAGGTACAGGAGGCAACTCGGGAGGTAGCTCTGTTGGAAGGAAAAGTTAAATGAGAGGACCTTAAGAACACTCTGTTAGCAAGACTAGATTATGAATAGACGTACCATACTCCTGACATACCTCCAGGGAAGTCCGCGTGCCAATCTTCCCCGGTAAAAGTCTCCGGCATGTCTGACGTTCCGTGGTTAGCCATGCTTTGTCCATCCCGGGAGCTCGACGCTGACAGGGGAACTCGGCTACTAGACCTGATAGTTCCATATCGTGCTGACATCTCTAACTCATAGCGCTCCCGCTGCATAGTTAATGCATGTGCACGGTCTAGCTCCTCCTTGTGGGCTTGGTGTTCAAGTTTTAACTTCTCCTTCTCAAAGTCAGCTAGTACCTGTATTCTCACCCGCTCCTCCCTGGACCGGTTTAGCTGTCCTGCAAGTCGCTCCGTAGTGGCTCGCCGTGCCTCCTGCATTTCTGACAGACCATCAAGCAGACCCTTGCGACGGGTTGCCGTTGTAGAATTCAATGCCACCCGTGTGACAGTCTTGGGCTTCATGTTAGCCTTCTGCATAGATACAGTCACCTGTTTGCTTCTGCTTGAGGAGCCGCTTTGTTCATTGTAGGTATCGTTGGGATCCTCAGAGGGAAGGTTGGCATCAAAGGAAAAAGGTGAGTACCGTGTGTTATCTTCGCTTGTTTCAATACTGGGTTTGCCATCATTGTCTATTACCTTCATTATTGGTTAGTTATCTCAATAACCACAATTCACACTGTGACATACCAACAGAGAGCTCTCTGCCGGGCTCTTCACTACCTCTGATGCAGACACACGGTCAAGGATGTCTAAATTGAGCTGCGAGGTGGAATGCGCAACGGCATCCCGAATAACCAAGGGACTAGTGCCCATAAGCCGCTGCATTCGCCGAAACCAAGGGAACCGGATCTTGATTTCCCCTGCAGGCAGTAAGAACGCAATCAGATATAGGTAAAGTTAGATGCACCCCACAAGTTGTCGATAGCACTACCTACTATGATTTCCTTTTCCGTATCTTCGGTCTCTACCAGACCAGCACCAGTCTCACCAAGCAGTGTCTTTTCAGACATATAAGACTTCTTGATCCTAAATAAAGATATTAGTTTACAACGGCTACCTGAACAGAAGAACTTACACATTGACACGGTTTTTAACTACATTCCCCATCTGTACCAATGACACATCTTTCCAGCGGCCTGAGTGATGAGGGATAAGGACTCGTAATGCAAGGGAGCGATGATGATCAGCAACAGTCTTCGCACTGCTCTTGTTCTTGCTCTCGGCGCCCTTGTCCATACTGAACGCTGCTCGCATGACTGGGTCATCTTCAAGGACCGTTAGGAGCATGTCTGTGAGATCATGCTCCTTAGCCCAGCTGGTGGCAACGTTAGTAACAGCGCTTCATTACAGAAGATCGCACTCACGGCACTGGGGGGATTGAGGCTTCATCTCCCCTGAGTTTCTTACCCTCCGCCTTATGTCCCGGCTTAACAAGGGCAGGTTTTGCTTCGGGTTCTTCGATATCGTCATTGGTCATAGCAGCAGCCTTCGCACTGGGCTTACGAGGCCTTTTGTTCATGGAGGAGTCAGCTTTTTTTACCTTAGCTGCATGGAGCAGAGCTTCCAGCTGTGGAACAGAAAGGGTGTCTATCGTAGCTGTTGTGACAGGTTCAGCACGTTTGCGCTTCCTGGGACTCATATCTCGGAAGGCGATGCGATGATGTGGCAGCTCAGAAGGTGTAGCAGATGGTGACAGCCTTTGGAGCTCCACTAGGTGTTCCGGCCGAAATCCAAATCCAAAACGACGTGACTTTTCCAAATCACCTCCAGAGGCGCTTCGGGAATTTGGGTCGGTTTCGGGCACGAAATGCCTTCTCAAATCCCCATCAAAACCGCTACTGTGATAGGCCCTAATGTAGACTGAACTACATCCGTCACAATCAACAAAAAGCCTCTCAAGATCGGGGTTCATCTACTAATAACATCTACTTACCTGCATCTTTTCTTGGTTCAAGAAAATGGGCCTCCGAACAGATTGCAGATGCTCTTCTACATTCTTTATCACTATGACATGCAATCCTCAATGGCCTGAAATATCCCAGCAGTTGCGTCCTGGGCAAGGATTTGAAGATGCACCTTTAATAGTTTGTCGAGTATTCAAGCGAAAATTGGGTCACTTTCTGTCAACATTATCATCAATGTTTCCAAATGCAGGTTGGCGATTATATTTGATATACTGCATTGAGTTTCAAAAACGCGGGTTACCCCATTGTCACATTCTCATCAAATTTCAATCCGAGTGCATCACACCTGATGACATCAACAAAGTCATTTCCGCAGAAATTCCCTCTAATGATGAAGATGCTGCTCTCATTAGAACTCATATGCTCCACCATCATCCTCCTTGCAACCGGCCTGCATCACATTACTGTCAGCATGAAAATAATGGACTTCGCACTTGCAGGTTCAACTATCCACGCCAACTTCAGGAAAATACAACCTTTGATGATGAAGGCCGGGTATTGTATCGACGTCGTATGCCTGGAGATGAGATGGTGGTTCCTCATTGCCTTCCATTAATCCGGAAATATCGATGCCACATCAACTTTGAAGCTGCAAGTACAGGTCATTTATTTCAATATATTTTTAAATACATACACAAAGGTAAGTTCCTAGTGTATTCTTTCAAGCTTTTTCTAAACAGATGTAGGTCCTGATCGCACATGGGTACATTTGAGAGACTCCTCTGATTCATCAGTTGATGAAATTGCTGAGTTTTGGGATGCACGTTATTTGTCAGCAGGGGAAGCTGCATGGAGAATTTTGGGATTTCACATAACAAGCAAAGAACCTGCTGTTACAGCTCTTCCCATACACACCCCTGATTCAACATGTTATCATCAATACGATCGATCCTCACAACCTTCCAGCTCCATGTCCAAGCTTGACCATTATTTTTCACGTCCCTATGGGTCTTTTCATGACAACAACAATGTTGAACAAAGTTTTGCCAACCTCACTTAAACAGACTACTATCGCCTTTTTCGTCTTCAAAAATTCAACTGGGATAATCAAAACAACTCCCGGTACTACATGGAAAAACCCAACGTCCTTGGCCAACCTATGATGCATGTCATTCTTCGTAAACCAAACAAGCCCCATATCACAAGACTACAACCCATCCGGCCATCTGAAGGAGAACATTTCTATATCCGCTCCCTTTTATTACACCCCCCAGCTATATCCTTTGATGACTTCCGTACCATCCAGGGCCACTTACTGCCTACATTTCAAGAATCAGCTCTAAATCACGGTTTATTTGCTGATCAATCAGAAGGAGACTCATGCATCTCTGAGGCCATTCAAACTCTAAACACTCCACGGCAAATTCGCCAATTATTTGTCCATCTCCTTACCAATGACTGTTGCCCTCTACCAATTAACACATGGCACTCATTCGGACATGAATTATCACAAGACTTCCTCCACCAACAAGGTGGTAATGTTGACTTAGCACAGACAGCTGCTCTGACAGAAATATCAAAAAACTTGGATGAACATGGATGTCAATTGTTGGACTTTGGATTACCTGAACCACATCTACGTGGAACAGAAATTGAACATGAGTTACGGCAATGGTCAGCAAACATCCCTTTGCTGCATCATCAGAGTCAAATATGTCGTGCATCTTTCACGGATGAACAAGAAGCAATCTTTTCTGAAATTGAACAAGCAGCTAACTCTAAATCTCCACTGCGATTATTTGTTGATGGACCGGCTGGCCGTGGCAAAACATTTCTTACAAACACCATCTGCGACTCACGTCGTCACCTACGTGAGATTGTTCTGCCCACTGCAACTTCTGCATTTGCTGCACAAGTTTACCCTGGAGGTAGAACCACGCACGCTGCTTTTAGAGTATATAATTTTGATTCCATTACACTGCTTTGAGGACTTACACATTTGGTTGCAGGTACCTGTCAATGATGCATCTGAGTTCTTACTATCGCCTATTGACCCTGATGACCCACGAGGACAACTACTCAAAGAAGCCTCTATCATTATCTGGGATGAAGCTCCTATGGCTAATCGTGCAGTTCTCGCGTGTGTCAATGAAACTCTACAACGCATCATGCAGAATGACATGCCATTTGGAGGAAAGATTATCATCCTCTTAGGTGACTTCCGTCAAACATGTCCTGTTGTGCGAAAAGGTTCCAAAATGGATGTCATTGATGCATCCATTCGCAGCTCTCCCCTCTGGAATGAGTTCCAAGTCCGTTCCTTGACTACTCCAGTGCATCATGCGATGGACCCTGGATTTGCCTCTGCTATTGATGACATTGGCAACGGCCCTTCTGGCAATGTTTCTTTGGACATGATTCAACGTAACATCTACTACAGATGCTGTTGACTTTGTATTTCCACCTGAGGTTTTGTCAGACCCCACTCAATGCCTGACCCATTCAATTCTTGCACCAACAAACTCACAATGTGACATGTATAACTCCATATGCCTTCACAGGCTGAACACTTTGGAAAAAATCTACACTGCAGCAGACTCTATCAAAGAGACTGATGACGTTAACCTCCTCTCACCTCAAGGCATCCTTGACTATGTAGCCTGCCAAACACCACCTGGACTGCCTTCTCATATGCTATCTATCAGACTTGGAGGAATTTACCGCTTGATGCGTAATTTGTCAATTGGCCATGGCTTGGTCAAAAACTGCAGAGTAGTCGTCACTCAATTGGGAACAAAGCTCATCACTGTTAACTCCCTCCGTGTCCATGCTGGACTTAATTGTGTTGATAAAGAGAACATCCTCCTTCCCCGTATCACCTTCTCTTCTTTATTGCCCTCCACTGGCCACACTCTTCTTCGCAAGCAATTTCCTTTATGTCCCACATATGCAACCACTTTCAACAGCTGTCAAGGTCTTACCCTGGATCGTGTTGCCATAGACCTGACAACCCCCGTATTTAGCCATGGGCAACTTTACACTGCTTTATCACGGGTTCGACATAGACTGGACGTTCAAGTACGTTTTACTTTACAAGAACTACAGACACAAAACATCGTCTACAATGAAATTGTCCTCTAACTCTCCCACATCCGCTAAAGACTCGCCGAAGCGAAGCGCAGGCGAGGCTTGTAGCTCTGAAGCATATGCCTGTGGCAGATGAGTTTCCTGTAAGATACACAATCTTAGTACCTTGTATCACAAGGGCAAGCGGAACTTGACCAATATGTTGTATTCCATGTGGTATGTAGTGACAGTGTAAGGTAAAGTGTAAGATGGGGACTGTTGTGTGGTTCCCACACAAGAACTATACAGTGGATCCATAAGGATCCATGGGCATTATCTAATGGTAGCGTGCATTGCCTTAGGGTTAATGTGGGTAAATAGGGTATTTACACCCTCCCCCTCTATGAACAACTCAGGTATCACTCATAAAGATCCCTGGTGAGCTCATCAGTGCCTGCATCTGACATGTTTATGTCCTTGTAAGCAGGCAGCTCATAGGGGTCTGTTGGGAGACCCAAGCCATTGGCAGGGGCATCAAGTAATGATTCAATGCCCATCTCCTGCCGGAACACCACGTCTGTGATGGGGTTGTTCTCTGGAGAAGGGCACCATGTAACAGCTAGCTTGTGGTCTAGCTGCATCCGAGTGGCCCTTGAGGCTGTAGCAGACATTGTGGTGGCATTATGTATTGTGAATCCTGGGAGTTGGAACTGGAAAGGACAGCGGCTTCAACTTATATGTTGTGCCCCCAATGAACTATCATCCTAAGTATTTCAGATCAGAAGGTGAAAGTCAGAAAATATTGAGGTAAGTCAAAGGTTGGAAACTAAGTTGGAAGGCAGAAGGTGGAAAGTCGGAGAGGCAGAGGTCAAGAAGCAGAGGGACTGAGATCTTGCAACACTCACTGTGCTAAGGACAGGAGATAGAGCAAAGGGAATCAGGTATCGAAGGTGATTTTCTGATTTTAGAATTGAGAGCATACAAGGGTTTTATACAAAAAGCTGGGGCAACATGTAATGTTGTCCTACTAAGCATGTTCTGAGAAAAGTGGAAGTCGGATAAGATATATGGGGTAAGTAACTAATCAGGAACAAAGAACTACAAGGGGGGTGCAGGGTAGAGTCAAGAACAATGGGCAAAAGAACAAGGAGATGAAAAGCATATTTGGCATGATGGAACAACAGGAATCCACAGGGGTTGGACATATGGTCTTGCTGTGCTGCGAGTCGAGTCCGGAGGGTTTGAGTAGTAGAGTTGAATGGGGAAAGGATATAACAAGGGGCGGGACTATTGAAAGTATCAGAATGTTGGAAATGAGGCAGAACTGAGTGTTGGAAGTTGGAATAGTATGGTCATAACAGGTGGCCCTCTCATGGTCCCACAGAGCTGCCTGCTGCAGTCTCTCCTGCCCTAACTGGGCAGGGGCATTGAATGTGGCCCAAGTGAGGTCACACTGGATGAATCCTTCGACTCATGTGGCACTCTCATGGGTTATGCCACCATGTCTGGCTAACCACTGGGTGACTTCCTTGAGAGGAATGTCTTGGGTAGCCCAACCTTGGATCAGGAACACCCCGGTGATCAATGCCCTCATGGTATTGCCCATGGTGAAATGGATTTGCTGACTGAAATGAGATTCCGCCACTGGTCTGTGACATAGAAAAGGTCACATAGGCATGTCCTGAGCGGCGAGGGGGGTTTGGTGTTTCCAGGGGCAACTGCCCCCAGCCACATCCATATGTCCACGTCATGGATGTTAAGACTGCCATCCGGTTCCTTGTGGATGGCAGGCAGGATTCCTTCAGGATTGCGGAGCCAACCCTGGAGCACATCCCAGATATCATCGGCAGTGCCTTCGCTGATGAGGAAGTAGCCCACTCTGTGGCTGCTGGCCCAGGCATTGTCCTGGGTGCACCTGAGCATGGTGACCATGCCGTGCAAGCAGGACCCTGATGGCGTCTCTTTCACCTGCTTCAGTAGGTCCTGGAACCTCTGCTCTTTCATGTCACAGAGGTTGAACCACTCACTGCAGGCATATAAAAGTTTTCTTGTTTGAAAAAGTTAAAAAAACTGTAAAGATTTTCCAAATGTTTTTAGTGTTTTTTATGTAAAAAAAACTATAATAAAATTTTGTGTTTTTATTAGAATTTGTTGACCAAGAAAAAATTCAAAGTTTTTTTCAGGGTTTTTTATGGGTTTCTTTGTGTTTTCAAAGAAACTTATAAAAAGACATAAAAAACCCTGCAAAAATCTTTCAACTTTTTTTACAATTTTCTTGCTAAACAAAAACACAAAATTTTGTTAAAGTTTTTTTTTACATTAAAAACACTTAAAAAAAAATTGGAATATCTTTACAGTTTTGTGAACAGTTTTTCAGACTAGAAAATTTTTATATGCCTCCAGTGACTTGGCGTGTTGCTGGGTCCTTTTGCCCATGGGCTGCAGCAAGCAGCCTGTCACAGAGTGGCAGGTCTCCGAGGGGCATGAGCTCCCCTTCCCCTGGTAGAGAGTTGGGAACTGTCTCTCCTGTGATGTATTCCGCCTGAGCAGTGGCCAGAGCCTGTGCCAGTACCAGGTTGTCAACTGTGTGGCTCGGTGACTGGGTGAGGTACTCGCTGGTGATGTGTTTGCATATGTTACCAATGGGGTTGTAGGTCACGAGTATATTGTGACCTCAGGCATGCCTTTTCTTGGACATGTGCCAGGAATGACCTGGATCGTAGTTCTTCAGATCTGAGTCATCAGAATAAAAGCCATTGGGCATGTCATCCACTGATGCCAGCAGCTTGTTTGGGCCTGTGAACAATGGGCTGGGCAGGCTGGCCATCTGGGCTATGAGGCCTGGCCTTGGCTGGGAGGTGGTGGGGTCCATGGCAGCAATCTGGGTCACCAGCCCTGGTGATGCATGTGACAGCAACGGGGCTGTCATGTGGGACGATGGCCCTGCTATGGGGTGCAGGGCTGACTATGTTTGTGCTTGCTTTGTGGTTGCAACTTTTCATTGCAGGGCCTGGAGTTGTCTCCCCAGGTCCCACATCTTGGCGCACTTGGCGTCGAGTGTGCTATCGAGTGTAAGATTATATGATCTATATAAACTGTGATGACAATCTCATTGTTTGAACACGAGAGCATAGCCAAATGACTATGTATATTCATCTGTGATGACAATCTATGGTACATTTAAGAGAAATAGATACTAAGTATTTTGTCTCACCTCAGTGTTTGAATGCAAGAGCATAGCCAAATGACTTAGGAGAGCAATATAATGGTGTTCTACTTATACTCTAAGAGACTATTGTTCTAAACTAAAGGGGACAACAAAGAAATGGAAAGAACAATGGCAATAATAGCTGTTCCACCCGCATATACCCGGCGAGCAAATACAATGAGCAGCTGTCACGTGTTGCATCATATGCACACGGTCACCTGCCCGCAGTGTTATGATATACACAATTATTTTATTCTAAGTCATCTATGTATACAAAGAGGCTAATAAAAGAAAGAAAGAAAAATGACCAAAAAAAGAATAGGAATGACATTTACGATGAACATCAACACAGACGACGGATACACGACATTACGAACGGCTATCTTATCTACAGATTAGATAAGATACAGGGATACGGGCATCGACCATGTGGGGTTGATCAGAGACAGCACGCCTATCGACTGATGGCATCAGCCATGATGTTGACAGGTGCCAGGCCACAGGCACCGAGGAGGTGCGGGCACCAAATGCCGCAGAGGAATGCAGACTGCGCAGGAGCACCGGACATTGTGGAGTGACTTCAGAATGTCATCCATAATATGTGTACTCAATTAGCTGCCCCACAGAAGAGGCACAGAGACAGCGGCCCCATCACCAAGCCTAGCATAAATGCTAGGCAGGACAGATTTAATTTCTATTTTCTATTGGACTCCATGACACGACCAGCTGACTACTATCTTGACACCATGTAGACAGGGGCTTTGTATAATAGGTACAAGACTCTATTCCAAAGCTTAAACAACCTGATACTATCCCCCTCACTCCCATGATTTTATGACTATAATTAGTCACCCCTCTAGTTACAAGTAGTTTTTCGACCCATCGACTCACTATCTTGAACACTAGTAGTTACCACTAGTATAGTATAAGTAGCTACTACGAATGTATGAATAAATCATCCAGAATCAACTGTTTCACCCCTTGAAGTCACTGTAGTCTTGTTTGATAGCTACAGAACTTATATCTCGATAGTTTACTCCAATTCTTCGCTGAGAGTTCACTATTACTGTTTACTCTAGACTACCTCAAAAGCGAAGCCTTTTGACTTAGTTATCCCTTAGATCGACACCATTTTCTCATTGACACGGTCACGTGACTTCCATCCATCAGTGCCGGATGCGTCTCGAGAGGCTTAATCAGCACACAGGAGAGGGACGAATATAGCGGGCCCAACTGCTGAGCAATAGAGATTGTTTGCTAAAGGCACCACTAATATTTTAATCATAAAACACAGTACCCGCAGCTCCAACATCGAGGGCCCTGATGCCTTCCTTCAAGGCCGCTATTTCACACTTCATGTCATGGCATTTGGCATGAGCATCTCTTGTTGTGTGGTGTTCAACCTTTTTGACCCATGATGGCCACACCCTAATTATGGCATTGCCGACATGTTCCTCTACCAACACTACTTGGTTTGCGTTGGTGGCAGCCTTCAGTTGGTCCGCAAAGGTGGAGAAATTGTTGCACCCTTTGGGATGGACGATGGCCAGGCCATCTTTCCACCCCACTATTTCCCAGCACTCTGTCAAGATTGGATTTTAGGTGTTAATATTGTGTATTAGTGAACACAGCAAATGTCCAAACAGCTTGTGCAATGAGGTGTGTAGTTTGGTGAACAATGTCAAGCCAATAAAGGTTTATGAGGTAAGGGGGCTACTCGAATGGAGCTCACCCTGTCTACAGTCGAAGCGAAATAGCCCATGATACTTGACAATGTAACATACAAGGTCTCACCAAAAGGTTGTCTAGTAGTAACAATCCTTTTGCCGGCGAAGGTACTCCTTTGGAGCCCTTCGCCGACAGCACTGACAATGGTTTGAAGACTAAAGTAGTGAAGGTGAAGTATGGAAACTCACCAGTGGTGCTCAAGTCCTCCCCTGGTCTAAGATAATAGTCTATGGAAGATGGCTTAAGATGATAGTCACAGTGAGGTCAAGTTTTGCACAAGATAGACGTATGATAATTGAACTGCAGAATATACATGTGAATGTAAACTACTTATACCAAATGCTCATATGATATCAGCGAATAGGAAAGAGGCTGTCGTGAGTCAGGGTTGCATAGGGGTGCGCAGTCAGGATACAAATAGATGAAACACATATACAATAGAACTAAGGAGGAGTGCGAACATGAAACATTGGGGAGGAAAGAGGACAAAGGTACCTATGTAATAAAACACACCTTCAGACCTGCATACATGTTACCCTGCAGGGACTCTTGGTCTGCTGGGTTGATCCCACATGACCTACAGGTAGGATGTCCTGCGAATGCATCCCGGTCATAGGAACACAAAGGGGGTTGAATTGGGAAGGGCCAGTGATGAACCATCACACCGGTTAGAGGATGTTGATCGGGTTTGATGGTGTGCCTACTGGCAAATGATGCGAGTAGCAAATGGTCATTCGGCGAATTCGGTGAAGGGTGATCGGGGCGGACATAGAAATGGAGGGATGAAAAGGGAAAATGGGGGTAACTTAATACAAGAATAAATGGGTCATGACACACTCCTCTGTGGTCGTAGGAGTGCTGAGGATGGCGGTGGCCCCTTACCTGGGCACTGTTGATGTTGTTGTGGATGTTGAGCAATTGACATCGATCCTGTCTTTGGGTTGCATCACCTTCATTAGAAGATGATGGGGATGATCATGGTTGCTTCTTAAGAAGTGATGCGCCTCGGAAAGATCTGAGGTGAAAATTTAACCATGCTGCAGTTGGCATGGCCTGGCATATCACGTGCGGAACATGTGACCTACATGACCTGATGTCTTTTGGGCAGGTCACATGGTTTAGTCACACCCCAAAGCTCTAGGTAGTGATCTAGAGCTTCTAGGTCCTTGCATGCTGACATGGGCTCCCACATCACGTCACCTAGGGTCCATAGGACCTGGAATTACAGGTCCTTCAAGTTTATCCACCTGTGGGATAATATCTCATCCTTGTCATTTCGGCCAAAGATATCAAAGGCACGTATTTGAATGGTGAACACACTGATGAGGAAACTGTCTATATGGCGCAGCCCCCTGGCTATCACACTCCCAACTCCTCAGGAAGTGTGCCACCTGAAAAAGACACTGTATGGACTCAGACAGTCAGGGAGACAATGGTATCACAAACTCGTAGATATCATGATGCACCATCTCAAATTCACAAGATGTGATGTTGACCAGGCATTTTTCTTTTGCCAGAATGGTCATGAATTGACCGTTGTGCTGGTTCACATCAATGATTGCACCATTGGCGCATTGTCAGCTAACCTGACCAGTAGTTTCAAGAAGAACATATCTGATCACGTTGAAATAACGAACCTGGGCGAATTGCATTGGTTGTTGGGCATAGAAATATGACGCAATCGAGAGCAGCATACCACTCGCCTCTCCCAACAATCCTACATTGTTTCCATCCTTCGCCAGTTCAATTTCAATGAGCTGAAGCCCACGTCTACTCCTATGCAGCATGGACTGCTCCTGTCCATGGCCTGGACTCCTCAAACTACAACCGAGTGGGCTATGATGTGTGACACACTGTCTAAAGAAGCTGTTGGCTCATTAATGTATGCCGCACTAGGGACTTGGCATGACATCGCATTTGCTGTCCAATCCATGTCGTGTTTTTAGACAAAGTATGAGCCTACCCATTGGAATGCTGTTAAGAGAATTTTCCAGTATCTAAAAGGGACTGCTCACCTATGGTTAATGTTTGGCCACGGAGATGGCAGCTTGACAAGATATCCTGATGCTGACGGCAGTATGGCTCATGACAGACATGTGATTTCTGGCTACACGTTCATGATTCATGGCGCGCGGTCTCCTGGAATGCAAAAAGACAGAGTATCATATCCTTGTCAACAACAGAAAGCAAGTATGTTGCGGCAACTCATGCTGCAAAAGAAGCCCTCTGGCTTCACTCTCCCATCAAACAGGTCTTCGATATACAGCTTGCTCCCACGACCCTGTTTTCCAATAATCAATCGGCGATCGCACTAGCAAAGACCATCAGTATCATATATGTACAAAGCACATCGACGTACATTTTCACTTCATACGGTGGATTGTCAAACAGGGTGCAATTCACCTCGTGTACTGTCCCACTGACGATATGGTTGCCAATATGCTGACTAAGGCCTTACCATCCGCGAAAGTGAAGCATTTTGCCATTGAACTTGGGCTGTCAACGGTTTGAGGGGAGTGTTGGAGTTGAAAACTGCAGCGCCTGAAGCCCCTGATTAGTCATCAGGCCATTATCGGTCATAGGTCTTGCGCAGTCGCAAGACATTCTTTTATTCCCCTTATTGCGAGTCTTATTGTTCTCATAAGATTATAAGTAGCTACTTTTGTGTTTAGTCTTCCTCAGTGGTTTGAACTGTGCAAACACTGAGGTAAGACATTACTTGATCTCTCATATTGTATCGTGCCTGTACGCTACAGTTGACCTGTCGTATAGTCTTGTTATTATTATAGAAGGATAGCCACAAGGCAACTCGGTTTTTGTCGACTTTTACAGACTTGCATCCATGCTTCAGCACAATGATTTGACTTTGCATCCCCAAGCCTATCTTGCCCTGCCGAAGCGAGTCAAAGATGAAATGGTGCATTTTGACAAACCCTGAACCCTTGACAGCCTCTGAGACCTCATCCAGAAAATCACCCAAAGGTATTGGGAACATCGTGGTGAAGTTTCTTGTGAGACCCATTCCACCCCCAAACCTGAGGCCAAACCCAACAAGTTCAACCAGAACTGAGCCCCCCAGAACAATGACCGATGTCAAGGTCAAATTTCTGGCAATTCCAATGCCAATGCCAGTGGAAACAACCAAGGCAAAGGCAAGGATAAGCTGAAAGGGAACAACATGTCCAAGGGCCGGAGAAAGCCTGAGATACCAAATATGCTTGGGAAGGATGGCAAACTCATGCCCGAGGAATGCCAATGCCACATGGATAACAACCTCCACCTAGTTTGTGCACAGAGTGACCACTTTGCGAAGGATTGCTCCTGAGCCACTTCAGCTCGGGCCACAGCGGCTTCCGATGGGAAGATGTCTGAGAACAAAGCTGAGTCTTCTGCTTCTGGTGGACTTGTGCAGTAGGGGAGATAAGAATCAACGCTTCTGCTCTGTTTTCTCCTAATTCTCCTGTACTTAATTTGTTATGATATACGCAACTATTTTATTTTAAGTCATCTATGTACACAAAGAAGCTAATAAAAGAAAGAAAGAAAAACGACTAAAAAGAATAGGAATGACACTTACGACGGACATCGACACAGATGACAGATACATGACATCATGAACAGCTATCTTATCTACAGATTAGATAAGATACAGGGATATGGGCGTTGACCACGTGCGGCCGATCAGAGACAGTGTGCCTATCGACTGATGGCATCGGCCATGACGTCGACAGGCACCAGGCCACAGGCACCAAATGCCACAGAGGAGTGTAGACTGCGCAGGAGCACCGGACATTGTGGAGTGACTTCAGAATGTCATCCCTAATATGTGTACTCAATCAGCTGCCCCACAGAAGAGGCACAGAGACAGTGGCCCCATCACCAAGACTAGCATTTATGCTAGGCAGGACAGATTTAATTTCTATTTTCTATTGAGCTCCATGACACGACCAGCTGACTACCTGACACCATGTAGACAGGGGCTTTGTATAAGGAGGTTGTTCAGAAACTATAAGAAGTATCAAACTCTAATATCTCCTTAAGATCATTTAAATACTTGGAGTCTATTCTAAACATAATTTGGATTTTAAAACTTTTGGAATTTTTAAAACTTATTTGTACATCATGAAACAAAGCATCTTTTAAGAGATGAATAGGTTATGAAACACTGTGGTGAGTTAGAACTTTAAGAATTTTAAAAGGTATACTCCCTTAGATAGAACATTTCATACACATGTATGGCATTGACACCTTGAAATACATATGTGTTACCTCGGAATGGGTGAGTTAACTAGAATATATTTCTATTTGATTCAACATACTAAGAATACCTGGGTAGGTTTGCTTAATTAGGAAGGTTGTAGGAGGAAAAATTTCCAATAGTATCTTACATATTTTACATGGAAAGAACTGCAGTTTAGTTTTTAAAAAATGGAGTACCAACAAAAGTATTAACAGATATCTATAAACAGAAGGAAATCATATACAATGGATTCTATTAAATGACCTTTAATTGTTTAGCATGTAACATGGAAAACTATTTCCCAGAATTGCTTTTTAATGATGGAATAGTTTCAGAAAAGATATCACTATTTAAAGATGGAGTTTTATGGGAACATCACTTTTATTAGTAAACATCTGATATTATAGTAATTCCAAACACCCTCCTAATAGGTACAAGACTCTATTCCAAAGTTTAAACAACCCTGATACTATCCCCATCACTCCCATGACTGTATGACTATAATTAGTCACCCCTCTAGTTACAAGTAGTTTTTCGACCTATCGACTCACTATCTCGAACACTAGTAGTTACCACTAGTATAGTATAAGTATCTACTACGAATGTATGAATCAATTATCCAGAATCAACTGTTTCACCCCTTGAAGTCATTGTAGTCTTGTTTGATAGCTACAGGACTTAGATCTTGATAGTTTACTCCAACTCTTCGTTGAGAGTTCACTATTACTGTTTACTCTAGACTACCTCAAAAGCGAAGCCTTTTGACTTAGTTATCTGTCATGACGCGTTTATTCCTCATACTCGGGTGCTCTGTCCTGCCATTTCTCACCCCATTTCCGTGTTCGTTCCAATCGTCATTGTCATGTTCGGCAACCGATGCTCGTTGATTTGCACCAATTACCATCGCCACGCTGTCAAACGCACGATCAACGGCTTTGGACTGACTTGTCAGTCATCACTGGGTCTACCACCTCCTCTGCTCGACCCTCTTCCGATGGTGTTCTGATAGTTGGATTGTCATGACCTGTGTATTTCCTGCACCTTGGTATCCCCATTTTCCCTTTCGCTACTCCTCCCCAGTGTTCGCTCGGCTTCGCCCTCGACCTCGACCTCTCCTCCCCTATGTCACTCTGTTCGCTCTTCCTTGCATTTCGCCGAACGGCTATTTGCTGCTCGCATCATTTGCCAGCAGGCACACCATCAAACACGATCGATACCATTCACCTGGCATGATGGTTCATCATCAACCCCATCGTCTTCTTAATCCAACCCCATTGGGCGTTCGTATAGTCAAAGTGTGTTCACAGGGCATCCCTTCCATAGGTCATGCGGGATCAACCCAGTAGACCAAGAGTCTGTGCAGGGTAGCATGTATGCGGGTCCCAAGACATGGTTTTGTCCATAAGTGCCTTCGCCACCTTTACTCTCCGTCGTTTCATGTTCTCCCTCTTCTCACATTCTATTGTATGTTTATTTCATCTATGTTGTATCATGACCACGCACCCCTATCCAACCCTGACTTGTGACGGCCTCTTTCTTATTCGCTGATACCTTACGAGCATTCGATATAAGTAGTTTACATTCGCATGTATATTTCCCAGTTCAATTATCATACATCATTCACCTTGTGCAAATTTGACCTTGCTGTGGCCATCATCTTAAGCCTTCTCTTGGAGTTCTCCATCTTCGACTAGAAGGAGACTTAGGCACCACTGGTGAGTTCTCATACTTCATCTTCACTACCTTAGCCTTCGAACTATTTCCTGCGCTGTTGGCGAAGGGCTCCGAAGGAGCACCTTCGCCAGTGAAGGGATTGTCAAGACTTAGACAGCCCTTCCGTGAGACCTTGCACGTTACATCGTCAAGAGCCACGGGCTATTTTGCTATGACTGTAGATAGGGTGAGCCCCGTTTAGGCAAACCCTCTTACCTTGTGAACAGTCATTGGTTCACCTATTTGCCGAATGGCATACTTATTCGCACAAGTTATTCGGGCATTCACTGTGTTCACTAATACACGATATTAACACCTGAAAACCAATCTTGACAATACCTTACGAGCATTCGATATAAGTAGTTTGCATTCGCATGTATATTCCCCAGTTCAATTATCATACATCATCCATCTTGTGCAAACTTGACCTCGCTGTGATCATCGTCTTGAGCCTTCTCTTGGAGATTTCTATCTTCGACCAGCAGAAGACTTAGGCATCACTGGTGAGTTCTCATACTTCATCTTCGTTACCTTAGCCTTCAAACTATTTTCTGTGCTGTCAGGGAAGGGCTCCGAAGGAGCACCTTCGCCGGCGAAGGGATTGTCGCTATTTAGACAGCCCTTCCATGACACCTTGCACGTTCATCGTCAAGTGCCATGGGCCGTTTCGCTACGACTGTAGATAGGGCGGGCTCCATTTGGGCAACCCTCTTATCTTGTGAACATTCATTGGTTCACCTATTCGCCGAACGGCATACTTATTCACACAAGTTATTCAGGCATTCGCTGTTCACTAATACACAATATTAACGCCTAAAAACCAATCTTGACAGTCGGCCAACCAAAACCGAGGCTCCAAGAACAATGACCGACACCAAGGCCAAGGTTCTGGCAACTCAAATGCCAATGCCGGTAATGACCAAGGCAAAGGCAAGGACATACTGAAAGTGAATAATCAGTCCGAGGGTCAGAAAAAACCTGAACCGGACCAACTCGGCAAGGACAGCAAGCTCACGCCCGCAGAACGCCAACGCTGCAAGGATAACAACCTCTGCTTAGTATTGTCATGACTCGTTTATTTCTTATACCCAGTAACTCTATCCTCCCTTTCATCACTCCACCTCTATGTTTGCTCCGATCGCCCTTTGCCAAATTCGCTGAATGATTATTCACTACTCGCATCATTCACCATAGCGACGCCATCAAAACACGATCGACGTCCTTTGACCGGCTTGATGGTTCATCACTGGTCCTATCACCTCCTCGGCTCAACCCCCTTTGGACGTTCCTATGGCCGGATTGTCACGACTCGTTTATTTCTTGTACCCAGCTATCCCTGTTTTCCCTTTCACCACTCTCCTCCGTGTTTGCTCGGCTTCGCCCTTCTCTCCGACCACACCTCCTCTATGATTGCTCCATTCTCCCTTTGCCACATTCGCCAAACAACCATTTGGTGCTCACATCATGCGCCAGCAAGCACGCCATCAAACATGATCGACATCCTCTACCCGGCATGATGGTTCATCACTGGCTCCATCATCTTCCCAACGCAACCCCTTTAGGTGTTCATATGGCCGGAATGCATTTGCGGGACGTCCTAACCATAGATTGTGTGGGATCAACCCAGCAGAGTAAGAGTCCGTGCAGGGTAACATATATGCAGGTCTCAAGGTGTGTTTTCGTACATAGGTGCCTTCGCCCTCTTTTCTCCCCATCATTTCACATTCGCACTCCTCCTTCTTTCTATTTGTATACGTGTTTCACCTATTTTATATCCTGACTGTGCACCCCTATCCAACCCTGACTCATGACGGCCTCTTTCCTATTCGCTGATATCATACAAGCATTTGATATAAATAGTTTACATTCGCATGTATATTTCCCAGTTCAATTATCATATGTCTATCTTGTGAAAAACTTGACCTCACTGTGACCATCGTCCCCTCTCCTGTAGATTCCTATCTTCGACCAGAGGAGGACTTAAGCACCACTGGTGAGTTTTCGTACTTCACCTTCATTACCTTAGCCTTCATACTATTATCGGCGCTGTCGGCGAAGGGCTCTGAAGGAGCACCTTCGCCAGCAAAAGGATTGTTGCTGCTTAAACAACCTTTCTGTGACACCTTGCACGTTACATCATCGAGTGTCATGGGCTATTTCGCTTCAACTGTAGATCAGGGTGAACTCTTTTCGAGTAACCCTCTTACTTCTTAACCCTTACCTCTTTGGTACTATTCACTGAGCGATTCGCTAGATTGCACATGCTATTCGGGCATTCACCAGGTTCACTAACATGCGATATTAAACGCCCAAAAACCAATCTTGACAAGTATGTGCACAGAGTGGCCACCATGCAAAAGAATGTCCAAAAGCCACGTTGGCCCGAGCAGCCACGGCTTCTGGTGGGAAGATGTCCAACGACAAAGCCGATAGCTTGGCTTTGGGCGCAAAAAAATAGTCAGTGGCTCTCCGGCTTCCACACATACTAAGGGTCACATTGACTTGGCTTGTGCATTAGGGGAGGTAAGAATCAATGCTTCTGCTCTCTGTTCTCCGAATTCGCTTTTAGTTATTTTATCCTCATCTCTTGTCCCCAACCAAAAGTTCAAAGCTCTAGTAGATTCCGGTTCTACTCATTGTTTTATTGAATCAGTTTTTGTAAGTAGAAATAGTCTCAAAACCTGATCCATAGACCCGATCCCTCTCCGTTTATCCGATGGTAGTACAAATTTGGTAATTACTGAAGCTGTAGCGCTACATATCCATTTCCCCAATGGCCACACCCATTGTGTAGACTTTTATGTCACCCCCCTTGATTCGTCTGTTTTGGTGGTTCTCGGACACAACTGGCTCACCTGCTACAATCCGTTGATTGACTGGGTAATGGGCAGTATTACATTCCAAACTACCCTCCTGGGAAGTCCTGAGGAACCCCTGCCAGCTTTGGCTCGCCCCTCTATGGCTGAGACTGAGCCAAACCCAAGCTTGCAAGCCCCCCGGGTGGCTCTCCTGAATGTGGCAGCATTTTACCGTGCCTGCAAACTAGAGGGTTCCTGATGTTTCCAGCTAAACCTGGCACAGCCTGAATCCAAGGCTTCCGCCCATTTGGGTTCTGTGCAACCCGAACCTGTGGATCTTAAGGATGTTCCGAAGGAGTACCACGACTTTGCAGATGTTTTTAGCAAGTCCAAAGGTGACACCTTGGCTCCCCACTGACCCTATGATCTTAAGATCACATTAGAGGATGGTGCTACTCCTCCTCAACCCCCATTATACTTGCTCTCTACCTTGGAGCCTGCCACACTCCGAGCTTTCATTGATGAGCACCTGAACTTGGGTTACATTTGGCCCACTCGGTCCTCCCATAGAGCCCCTATCCTCTTTGTCAAAAAGAAGAGTGGCGAACTTTGGCTCTGAGTGGATTTCCAAGCACTCAATAAGATTATGAAGGACCGCTATCCACTCCTGTTGATTACCGACTTGTTGGACGCACCCTGAAAGGCTCGGATTTACACCAAAATCAACCTTCAGCATGCATTCCACCTTGTTCGAGTCACCGAAGGTGACAAGTGAAAAACAGCTTTCCAGACCTGTTATGGTTCTTTTGAATGGCTAGTCATGCCGTTCGGCTTGATCAATGGTCCTGTGGTTTTTCAACATTTTATGAATGATGTCTTTTGGAGATATGCTTGATGTATGTGTTGTCATGTATCTTGACAACATACTCATCTACTACGATGACCAGGTCAAACACAGGGAACACATCCATGAAGTATTGCGGTGTCTTCAGGAACACGGTCTCTATGCCAAACCCGATAAATGTGAATGGCACTGAGATTCTGTAGAATTCCTAGGGTATATGCTGTCTACCAATGGCTTCCACATGTCCAAAGACAAAGTCCAGACAATCCGCGATTGGTCCGAGCCCCGGAAGGTAAAAGACAGACAGTCCTTCCTCGGTTTCGCCAATTTTTGTTGTGATACACGCAACTATTCTATTTTTAATCATCTATATATACAAAGAAACTAATAAAAGAAAAGAAGAAAAATGACTAGAAAGATAGGAACGACACTCATGATGGACATCAACACATACAGACAACAGACACATGACATCACAAGCAGCTATCTTATCGATAGATCAGATAAGATACAGGGAGACGGGCATCGACCACATGCGGCCGATCAGAGACAGCATGCCTATCGACTGATGGCATCGGCCATGACATCAACAGGCGCCAGGCCACAGGCACCAAGGAGGTGCGGGCACCAAACGCCGCAGAGGAGTATAGACTGCGCCAGAGTACCGGACATTGCAGAATGACTACAGAATGTCGTTCCAAGTACATATGCTCAATCAGCTGCCCCATAGAAGAGGCACAGAGACAGCGGCCCCATCACCAAGACTAGCATTTATGCTAGGCAGGAGGGATTTGATTTCTATTTTCTATTGAGCTCCATGACACGACCAGCTGACTACTATCTTGACACCATGTAGACAGGGGCTTTGTATGATAGGTACAAGACTCTATTCCAAAGCTTAACACCCCTGATACTATCCCCATCACTCCCATGACTTTATGACTATAAGTAGTCACCCCTTTAGTTATACATAGTTTTTTGACCCATCGACTCACTATCTTGAACACTAGTAGTTACCACTAGTATAGTATAAGTAGCTACTACGAATGTATGAATCAATCATCCAGAATCAACTGTTTCACCCCCTGAAGTTACTGTAGTCTTGTTCGATAGCTACAGAACTTAAATATTGATAGTTTACACCAATTCTTCGTTGAGAGTTCACTATTATTGTTTACTCTAGACTACCTCAAAAGCGAAGCCTTTTGATATAGTTATCCTCTATATCGAGACCATTCTCTCGTTGACATGGTCACGTGACTGTCAAGATTGGTTTTTAGGCGTTAATATTGTGTATTAGTGAACACAGAGAATGCCCGAATCACTTGTGCGGATAAGTATGCCATTCAGCGAATAGGTGAACCAATGAATGGTCACAAGGTAAGAGGGTTGCCCAAACGGGGCTCGCCCTATCTACAGTCGTAGCGAAATAGCCCGTGGCACTTGACGATGTAACGTGCAAGGTGTCACGGAAGGGCCGTCTAAGTCTCGACAATCCCTTCGTCAACAGCACAGGAAATAGTTCGAAGGCTAAGGTAACGAAGATGAAGTATGAGAACTCACCAGTGATGCCTAAGTCCTCTGCTGGTCGAAGATAGAAATCTCCAAGAGAAGGCTCAAGACGATGATCACAGCGAGGTCAAGTTTGCACAAGATGGATGACATATGATAATTGAACTGGGGAATATACATGCGAATGTAAACTACTTATATCGAATGCTCGTAAGGTATCAGCGAATATGAAAGAGGCCGTCGTGAGTCAGGGGTGGATAGGGGTGCGCAGTCATGATATGAAGTAGATGGAATAAACATACAATAGAGTGAGGGAAGAGTGCGAACATGAAACGATGGAGAGTAAAGGTGGCGAAGGCACTTATGTACGAAACCATGTCTTGGGACCCGCATACATGCCACCCTGCACGGACTCTTCGTCCACTGGGCTGATCCCACACGACCGATGGAAGGAACGCCCCGCGAACATACTTTGGCCATACGAAAACCCAAAGGGGTTGGATTAAGAAGATGATGGGGTTAGTGATGAACTATCACGCCGGGTAAATGGTATCAATCATATTTGATGGCGTGCCTGTTGGTGAAATGTGCAAGCAGCGAATAGCGGTTCGGAGAATGGGGCGAACAGTGAATAGAGCGGATGTAGAGGACGAGTGGTCGAAGGGTGAGGTGAACTCTGGCGAAGGTGCTAGGGAGTGACGAGGGGGAACATAGAGGCAGTGGGGTAAGAGAAATAGACAGGTCATGACAGTGACCTTCATCCATCAGTGCTGGACGCGCCTCGGAAGGCTTAGTCAGCACACAGGAAAGGGACAGATATAGCGGCCCCAACCGCTGAGCAACAGGAATTATTTGCTAAAGGCATTAATCTAACATTTTAATCATAAAAATTTTTACCGCCGCTTCATCTATAACTATTCTGACATCACGGTTCCCCTTACCCGGCTTACTCGTAAAGGCACCCCTTGGGCATTTACCGAAGAATGCCAAAAGTCTTTCAATTACCTCAAGGAAGCGTTCACTTTGGCTCCGATTCTGTCGCACTGGATTCCTGACCGGCCAATGGTCATGGAAACCGATGCCTTGGATTATGCCCTCAGTGCAATCCTGTCCTTGTTCGATGATGAAGGTGTCCTGCACCCGGTTGCTTTCTACTCCTGAACATTTCCGGTGCTGAATTAAATTACGATGTCCATGATAAAGAGCTACTGGCAATTTTTGAAGCATTTCAATGTTGGAGACACTATTTGGAGGGCTCCGGCTCCCCTATCGACATTGTCACCGATCATAAAAAATTGGAGTATTTTGCCACCACAAAGTTGCCAACCCAAGGACAAGCCCACTGGTCCAAATTCCTCTCGCAATGTAACCTCATTATTCAGTTCTATCCCCAGAAAGCTCAGTACAAAACCCGACGCTCTAACTAGACAATGGGACATCTACCTTAAAGAGGGAGGTAATGACTATGACTCAGTCAATCCGCAGAACTTCCGACCAATTTTCACAAATCAACAACTGTTGGAATCCCTCTGGGCAACTAACTTGCTTGCACCTGTTCTCCAGGCAAGCACTGCGATGGACTCTGAGAAGCTTCATGCTGACATCCTAGCTAACCAGGCATCTGATCCTGTAGCTGCTGGGCATCTCAGTGATAGTTCTGAGCCAAGATGGACGCAAACGGAGGACGGCTTCCTCCGCCTCAATGGCTGCATCTATGTTCCCGATGCCAACGACCTCCGGCTCTGAGTACTCCAGTACAAACATGACCATGTACTCTCGGGACACTTTGGCCCAAACAAGACCTTAGAACTCAAATGATGGGAATATACATGGCCCACACTTCGGTCTTTCATCATCGACTTTTGCAAGTCCTGCACCACTTGCTTGCATTCAAAGTCACAGTGTCATCAGCCTTATGGCTCCCTGCAGCAGCTTCTGATACCTGAGCAACCTTGGAGTTCCATATCTATGGGTTTCATTGAGCAGTTGCCGGCATCTTTGGGATACATTGCAATCCTTGTAGTAGTTTGCTGCTTAACCAAGCAGAGCATATTCATCCCGACTTATGACATGGTCACCTTCGCAGACCTCACCCACCTGTTTGTCTTGCATGTATTCTCGAAGCACGGTGTCCCTAGTCATGTGACATCGGACCGAGGCTTGGAATTCGTCTCACAGATTTTCCATTCCCTTGGTAAGGCTCTCAACATGAAACTGCATTTCACCTCGGGATACCATCCCAAAGGTGATGGTCAAACCAAATGTGTAAACCAAACTCTGGAACAGTATCTTCGTGTGTATTGCAACTACCAACAGGACAATCGGTCCAAGTTGCTACCACTTGCCGAGTTTGGGTACAACAATGCTCCCAGTGCAACTACTGGCATATCACCCTTCTTTGCCAACAAGGGATACAACCTGAACCTCACGGTTCACCCCGAACGGGACCTCGCATCCTCCCAAGCCCGAGACTTCACAGTTGACCTTGACCAGTTACATGCCACCCTGAAGGAGCAAATTAAACTCGCTCAATCTCAGTATCAGGTCTCGGCCAACGCGTGTCACGCTCCTGCTCCCGAGTTCACAATAGGATCCTCCATGTTTGTAAAAGCACAGTTCTTCAGACAACCCGGCCCTCGAACAAGCTGGCTGAGAAGTACCTCAGTCCCTTTGACATTATAGGCCAGACCGGATCCCAAGCTTACCTTCTATGCCTGCCGGATAGCCTTTGGGCAGTCCACCCGGTCTTCCATGTCTCCATGCTTGAACCCACAATCCCGAACACCATTCTGAATTGGGTTCAGTCTCCACCACCTCCAGTTGAAATCGACGGCGAGACAAAGTACAATATTTCTGAGATACTTGATTCCAAGATTGACTGACAATGTAGACCCTGTAACCTCCTGTACCTTGTCCATTGGGCTGGTTATGAAGGTACTGATGAAGAGATGTCATGGGTCCTTGTGACCAAGCTCGGCCATGCGGCCAAGATCTTGACCGACTTTCACTCGGCCTACCCTGCCAAGCCTGGACCATGGGTTCCCTGAACCCGAGCTTTGGCTCCCCCTTTTCCTTTCACTCATTTGATGGTCACTTCCTTAGTTAGACACAACACTCTTTTGCTATGTTTTATCTTGGCCATCTTGCCGAATAGCTACACTTGTAGTTCTTGGTTTTTCTCTCTCTGTTCATTTCACTTCCATTCCCGATCCCAATTCTGAAACAAAAAATCACCAAGAAAAAATATTCACATTGGGATAGAAAACCCGAAAAACATTATTCTTCCATTGTAACATCCCCATCCCCATCCTTTTCCCTGTCATCCCCCGAATCCTCACCCAAATCCCCGTCCCTTGTCTTATCCGCATCCTTGTTCCTGCTCTCTGAACCCGAACCCGCCTCTGCTCTTTTCCCTTTCTCTTTTTCCCTCTGTTTTCCCTCTGATTCCTTTGCCCTTTCCACACTTCCTGGACCTGAACCCGAACCCCCAGCCAAATTGAACCCACCCCAACCCAAATCCGAACCCAACCACAAGGCAGCATTCTCTGCTGCTGTGGTCCACAAGCGTAGTCACTTGTTCATCCAGGAATTGTGCCGCTCGATCCACTGCACAAAATCCACCACACCCTGAAGCAGATGGTTGCTTTGCTCCAGCTGCTGGTTCTGCTGGGACAGCAAGTCCCTCAACATTCCAGACACTTTGGCCCCGGAATACCCGTCAGGTTTTAGCGCCTGAATTCCCATTCCTGACAGCCCAGCGCTGATGTCGACTGTTGGTATGGCTCCCGACGGTTTGATTGGCGCAATTTTGGCCTTCTTTGGCCCCGGCCCCTTGTCTCCCTCCTCGTCTTTTCGTTTCTGCTTCCCGTCCAGGAAGCTTGTTACGACCATGCATTTCTGACTTCTGACACTCAGTCCCCCTCACATTCCGACCCTCCGATAGTTCTGATATTCCGCCCCTTGTTTTATTCCCTTGTTCTTTTGACTCTATTACTCAGACACACCGGACCCAACTTGCAGCACAGCAAGACCATATGTCCGGTCCCCTTTGGAGTCTTGTTGTTTCTTTCTGTCAGTTATACTTTCTGACCCCTTGTTCTTTTGCCATTGTTTTACCCTACCCTGAACCCCTCTTGTAGTCCCCTTGTTCCCAATTAGTTAATTACCCCATATGTCTATCTGACTTCCACTACCTCCAGAATTTGCTTAGTACTACCCCATTACATGTTGTCTCAGCTCTTTGTATAAAAGCCCCTCATATATGTCTGATATTCTGCAATCAGATAATTGCCTTCAATAGGTGAGTTCCTTCGCTCTATCTCCTGTTCTTAGCACAGCAAGTTTTGCAAGACCTCTGCCTCTCCGCCTTCCGCCTTCCACCTTCCAACTCTGTGTCCGACTCAAGTTCCGACTTCCGACTTGCAATCTGAAATACTTAGGACAATGGTTCATTGGGGGCGCAACATATAAGTCGAAGCTGTTGTCCTTTCTAGTTCTGACTTGCGGAAATCTCGATACATAACAAAGCTGCACCGCACTTTCCGGTCCACACATTGCTGGCATGCGGTTTTCTTCCCACGCAAGCACCAGGTATTGCGATGCCTGCAAGTGTTGCAAGGTTCACGCTGAAACAAAAATTATAAGTCAAACCGAATCAAACTGACCCGAGGACTTACCTCTTCACCCAACTCCTCCTCACCCCGACTCCTCAGTCACTTTTCTTTACTCAGTCCCAGGACCTCGGCTTGGCCTTAGCTGCACTCCATTCCAGCGCATGCTTCACTTCCAGAATCCGAGCTTTTGCAGTGGCCGAATCCAGGACCACTGGCTTGGGCGACGGGATGTGAAGGTTTTGATTCACGTTGGCTTGTTGGATTTTTTCAGCTTCCAACATTTTGATAAACCTTTTGCGCTCACATTCGGCTGTCTCCTCCTGTGCCTTCCAAGCCACCTCGGCTTTCGCCCTTAGGGCCTCCCATGCCTCTGAGGCCTCCCGCGCCTTCTGCGCTTCTGAGGCTTGTCGGGCTTCCTCGGCTTTTTGAGCCTCTTCAGCTTTCCTCGCAGCTTCAGCCTGCGCTTCCAATTCCTTCCGCTCTTCCTCGGCTTTTTCCTCCTCCCACCGTTTCTTCTCTAAAGCCTCCTTGTGCTCTTGCGCAAGTCTCCGTTTCTCCATCAACCCATTCTGGCACTTTTCAGCCTCGAGCTCGTCTATCTCATTGATTCAAGCACCTAGTGTGCCTATTAAGTCCCATGGCCCATGGCACCGCTACTCTATTCCCCAGCGCCTAGATGAGCACGTCTCTCCCTACGGTTGTAGGGAGAGTTCAAGGATGAGTTGGCCCATGACTTGCCCTCCTGGCTTCAGTGAGCCAGGGTGGGCCTTGGCCCTGAGGTGATTCAACTCACCTTTGGCTCTTGGTCGTCATTTGGTGGCCCTTTGTCGTTGAACGACACTTTGCCCATGGGGATGGTCTCATTCCCCATGCAGATCATTCCTGAACTGGAGAAGTCCAGGGCTATGCCTAGTTTCCTCAGGAATGGCATCCAGAGGATTGCATCGTAATATTCTATGTTTGCCACATTGAAGTAGTCATCATGAGTTGTCATGACCAAATTTGATGGTCATGTTCATTCCATAGTTTATTGTGGAATGGCTACCGATGCAGGCCAGTTGCAATGAAATTGGCTGGTCCAGGGCGAATTTCTTCATGCCTGTGGCATGCATGAATTCTGAGGATATTAGTACCCCTTCACTTCCACTGTTGAGGAGGCGGTGCACCTTCACGTTGTTGATCTCCCAGTACCCTGAGAGGGTACAGTTCTCATTGCATGGTGGTGCGGGTCGCAATTTTTGTTTTCTCCAATGGTGATACATCGGTTCAGTTGCTTTGTCTGGTGCAGCTGCTGTACATGCCGCCATTATGTTGGTGCCATATCGACGTCCGGCACAATTCTGATTGTGCTGGACTGATAGGTGGTGTGATTATCTGCTGTCTCATCATCCCAGTCCTAGTATTGGAACAGCTTGTTCTTTCAGTACCCCTGGCCACCTCCAGATACCGGCCCCCATACTCAACCCTGAACACAGCAAGATACCATTTCCGTAGTTCCGTTTCTTCCGATGCCTATTGTACTTACTCGCCTTGTTCTTTGCCATTGTACTTACCCTACCCTGCATCCCCCTTGTCATCCCATTGTTCTGCATTAGTTACTTGCCCTGTATGTCTATCCGATTCCCGCACTCTCCGGAATTTGCTTAGTACCATACCATTACCTGTTGCTTCTGCTCTTTGTATAAAATGCCCTCATGTATGTCTCCGTTTCTGCAATCAGATAATCAACTTCGATATGTGATTCCCTTCGCACTGTCTCCTGTTCTTAGCACAGCGAGTTTTGCTAGTCTTGTCTCCCTCTGCTCTCAAACCTCTGTCCTCCGCCTCTTCCGACCTTTGATCTCTGACCCTCGACCCTCGACCCTCAGTACTCTGTTCCGACTTCCACCTTCTCCGATAATCCGCAAGTCAAGTCCGAAATACTTAGGACGGTAGTTCATCAGGGGCGCAACACATAAGTTGAAGCCGTTGTCCTTTCCAGTTCCGACCTCTGGGAATTCCGATACGTAACACATCTGCAGGTTAAAATGTTTGAGTATTTTCTCGATGTACGCATGTTGTGAGAATGATATAGTGTGCAACTTGCGGTCTCACATCACTTCTATCCCGAGCAACCAGTGCAAGTCACCAAGGTCCTTGATCTTGAACATGGTGCACAGCTCATCTTTGAACTTGTGGATCACCCCCTTCAAGTTTCCAGCCATCGTGAGGTCATCTAGGTCAACAGTGATGATAAGCGCCTCCTGACTGACATGTCTGTAGAACACAGCATGCTCCACCTCACAGTGAGTGAACCCGAATTTGTGCAGTACGCTGCAGAATAATTCATACCACGCCCTTCCTGACTGCTTCAATCCATAGATAGCGTGGTTAAGGTGGCAGATGTGGCATTCCTTTCCAGGGACCTCATATCCCTTTGCCTGGTGCATGTAGATAGTTTCAGTGAGATGAGCATTGAGATACGTGCCGTCTATATCTGTCTGCTCTAGCTCCCAGTCGTTTCTGGCGGCAATGGCGGCAATGACACGGATTGCAGACAACTTAGCAGTGGGTGAGAATGTTTCGTTGTAGTCAATGCCTTCCGCTTGCGAGAATCCTTGCATGACGAGCCTTGTCTTTCGATTCACAATTTTGCCGCTGGCATCATGCTTGTACCAGAAGACTAGCTTGCTTCCCACAATGTTTGCGCCATCTGGGGGTTCTACTAGATCCCACATCTTTACCCTTTCATGCCGATCCAGCTCTTGCTTTATAGATATGTCCCAAAGCGGCCAATCTTCACAGGAGCACACGTTGTCCAGACTAGTGGGGTCGATTCCCATGTGCGCAGCCGCTGACATTGAAAGTTTGAGAGGGCAATGCATCATCCCCTCAGCTTCCACGCTATCCTCTCCCAGCTCCTCCAGGTCCGCTAGGGCCAAGTTCCCGGTGGGGATGGGCAGACCCTTAGGGTACATAGGGGCATTCACATGACTGGTGCTGCTGCCTGCACGGTTGGTGATGTCCCATATGTATGTGGACGGTTTCCATGTCTGGTGTCCCCTGCCCTGTGGCTGGTCCTCTGGAGATCTGGCGCCTCAAGCCCTTTGAGTGGATTGACACGTGGAGTGGCTGGGGGTGGCACGGGTGGCTGGCCATGTTGAGTGGCACATTGACTGCCCTGGGTGACTAACTCCCCCTCAGTCTGTGCGTCGCTCAGGGTTACCAGGACAGATTCATTGAAGGTAATGTTACGCTCAACACTCACACGACATTTCCTGGGCCAATAGATTCTATGACCCTTGCTTTCATCGCTGTATCCGACCCATCTAGCCTCGTCTGCTTTGGGCTCCAGCTTACCGCGGTCTTCTTAGAGAGTATAAACTCTCACGCCTGTCATGACCGGTTTATTTCTCCTACCGCACTACCTCTATGTTCCCCCTCGTCACTCCCTAGCATCTTCGCCAGAGTTCACCACACCCCCCGACCACTCCCTCTCCACGTCCACTCTACTCGCTGTTCGCCCCATTCTCCGAACCGCTATTCGCTCCTCGCGCATTTCGCCAGCAGGCACGCCATCAAATATGATCGATACCAGTCATCTGGCATGATGGTCCATCATTAACCCCATCATCTTCTTAATCCAACCCCATTGGGCGTTCGTATGGCCAAAGTGTGTTCGCAGGACGTCCCTTCCATAGGTCGTGTGGGATCAACCCAGTAAACGAAGAGTCCGTGCAGGGTAGCATGTATGCGGGTCCCAAGACATGGTTTAGTCCATAAGTGCCTTTGCCCCCTTTTACCCTCCATCGTTTCATGTTCGCATTCTCCCCTCACTCTATTGTATGTTTATTCCATCTACTTAGTATCATGACTGCGCACCCCTATCCGGCCCTAACTCACGATGGCCTCTTTCCTATTCGCTGATACCTTACGAGCATTCGATATAAGTAGTTTACATTCACATGTATATTCCCCAGTTCAATTATCATACATCGTCCATCTTGTGCAAACTTGACCTCGCTGTGATCATCGTCTTGAGCCTTCTCTTGGAGATTTCTATCTTCGACCAGCAGAGGACTTAGGCATCACTGGTGAGTTCTCATACTTCATCTTCGTTACCTTAGCCTTCGAACTATTTTCTGTGCTGTTGGCGAAGGGATTGTTGAAACTTAGACAGCCCTTCTGTGATACCTTGCACGTTACATCGTCAAGTGCCACGGGCTATTTCGCTACGACTATAGATGAGCCCCGTTCGGGCAACCCTCTTATCTCGTGAACATTCATCGGTTCACGTATTCGCCGAACGGCATACTTATTCGCACAAGTTATTCGGGCATTCACTGTGTTCACTAATACACGATATTAACGCCTAAAAACCAATCTTGACAGGACCTCCACTCTTGCAATCCATGTCAATGACATCTGTGCAGTGGCGAGCACCACAGTGGAAATGGTGAGGGTTAAAGCTGATGTCGGTGCAATCTTCGATCTTGTGGACCTTGGTGAGGTCCATCACCTCCTTGGCATGGCCATTAAAAGGGACAGGGCTGTGAGGACAATCTCCCTGTCTCAGCACATCAAGATGATCACAAGGCAGTTGAACTTACAGAATGTGTATGCCAAGTATACCCCCCTCGACGTGCGGTTAGACCCACAAGGTGAACTGTTGCCCACCGACTGGTATATCGAGCTGCGAACAGCAGCAACGAGACGGTCTAACTGCCTCGCAGAGAAGACAGAGGGGTGGATAATGGAATCTGCCTCATTAAACGAGGGCTCACAAAAGCTCGCGAACGGCACCACATCACATGATGATGACGACTGATGTCAGAGTCATTGCCGCAGGTAACTATGGTGCACCCCTGTGTTACGATACGATCCGTCGTAAGGTTGACCGAGGTCGGGGGCAAAACCCGAGGTAAGGTCCAAGGTTATGGGGCGAGGTTTGGATGGGGAAGTCGGAGAGGGACTAGGCTTCAGCTTATGTGCTGCACCGACCCTACGCACGAGTCCCAACTTCGGAGGTAAACGAATAAGAGGCGAGGTTTGGCTTAAGAGGCGAGGCTTAGAAACTAACTAGGGATCGAAGTTATATGATAGTTGATTTTCAGACTGAGGAGTAGGAATGCATACAGGGGGGTTTATATATGAGCGAGGGTACGAGTCAGGGGTGAACATATTAGTGGAGGTCAGGGCGAGGTCAGGGGAGCGAGGTCAGGGCGAGGTAATATATGAATGATGCGTGATGGAGCGGAATCAGTAACTAAGGGGATACGGGCATGGGATCAAGGTCGGATATGAGCTCTAGCTTGGGCTCAGGCTCGGGCGCAGGATAAGAATCATATGTACTCGGGCACGAGTATCACAAGGCTCGGGCTCGGAAGAAAGTTATACCGGTAAGTAACCGGCCAAAGGCCAGGTTCTTACAGTATCCCTGTCAGGGGACACCCTGTTTTCCATTTCCAGTTCCGACACCACACCCAGTTCCGACTCCATTTCCGACTCCGCTTCCGGTTCCGATTCCATCTCCGCATCCGCTTTCGGGAACGATTCCGCTTCTGGGAGAACTTCCACCAGTTCCGTTCGCCTTGCCAGTTCCACTCCAATTTCCGACTTCCGCCCCGGAACAGTGTCGGAAATCAAGCGACTCGCATAATAGGTGGCATCAAGGGTCGATCAAGGGTCAGGGGGATGCAGGGTTGATGGCGGGTGCCAAGCGTTGTCCCTGGCTGCGCAGCGTAGTATAATACGGGCTCGCTGACATTGGGGGTCCTTAGACTTTTCTCTTTGGATTTCCCCTTGTCAGGTGAGAACCCCCTCTCTTGTATGCTCTGTTCATTTATACATACTTTGGATTTCCCCTTGTCAGTTGTGTGGTAGTGTGATCTCCACGACTAGCCAGGGTTGCCCTTACAGCAGAAAAGTCTCTCCCCTAGAGGACCGGCGGTCGTACTGTGCGTTGCATTCGCCATAGGTGCGTTCGGAATCGGAGACAGCGACTCGGAGATCGCAACCTCTTCCGCACATACAGCGTACGACAGCCCCTCTTCTTACGTCGAGCTCCCAACCCCGGAAATCCCGTCCCATATTTCTCCTTCCAACATGGATCCGGACGATCGTCTTCGGAATATGGAGGAGGAATTGACGCGGAACCGGATGAAGACCGACGCGATTGAAACAGCCTTACAAGTGATTTTGGCTAAGTTAGATATTCCACAAGGTGGTGGAAATGAAATGCTGGATGATCCGGATTTCGGAAAAGCGGAACTAGCGGAAAAGAGGATGTCCGCGAAGTTAGCAAAGGTCAAACCCGCAACTCCGGCGGACTTTGACGGAGATCGGGAGAAGGGACGCGCATTCTTCAACACATGCAGCATCTACTTCGCAATTGTCGGAGACCTCTTTCCGAACGACCAGGCTCGGATTCACTGGACGTTGTCCTTTTTCAAATCGGACCGCGCAGCCCGTTTTGCAAACAAGGTGATCCGACATGAAGCAAAGGGCAAGGGGAACTACTTCCGGGACTGGGACGCGTTCGAGAAAACATTTTCCGACCAGTTCTGCCCGAAAAACGAGCAGCTCACAGCCCTTACAAAGCTCGAGGGGACGAGCTGGTACCAGGCCAAAGATCCGGTCGATGACTACATCGATCGCTTCCAGGAGCTCATCGACCTTGCGGAATATGACGACGACAAGACGATCGTCATCAAATTCCGACGAGGACTTGATCCGACGCTCCAGAACCAAGTTGCGCTGCTTGGGGATGGAGCTCCGGATTTTGATGACCCGGAAGGGTGGTACCGAGCTGCGCAGAAGGTTTCTCGGAACAGGGAGGCAAATGAGGCCTTCGTGGAGACGAGTCGGAACACGACACGCAGTTCCCCTCGTCCTACTCAACCTGTGCCAAAACCCGGAAGCGCATTCATTCCCACACGGAAATTATTTCCGATGCTTGCTCCGCCTGCTCCTATTAGGAACCATAGCCCTCCTCCCTCGAAGAGTGGCCCTGCCCCGATGGATGTTGACCGCATGCGCGGAAAAGGCCACGGAACTATCACCTGCTTCCGCTGCCGACAACCAGGCCACTATGCTCGCGAGTGCCCCAAGCCTTTGATATCCGGCTTATGACCACAGAGGAGAAACTCGAGATCCTTCCAGAGTTCCTCGCGCTTGCAGACATAAACGGAGTGCCCACTGCGGAAGGGCTTTCCGAAAATGCGGAACATGGTCTACCGGAAGCGGAAGATGCATCGGATTTTGTGACACGCAGCGGGTGAGATGTGTGCCCCTGCTGCCTGTACATAACCGGTTTGCCTGTCTTGAAGTAGAGAATGAAAAGCCCCCACTCCCCTCACTTCGTACAGACCCACCGGATAAAGTCACACAAAAACCAAATCTGACACCCCATCCATCCCGCATCCGCCCTTGGGAGAGACGCCTTCCGAAGCGCTATGTTGTTGCTGCCACCCCTGGCCCCAAGTCACTAGTCATTAAGGTGGAGATCCAGACGACCGATACGGCGGAAGTCAAATCCGGACCCGCCCTTGTCGATTGCGGGGCCACTGGTCAGTTTATGGACCGGGACTATGTGGAACGGAACCGACTGACCACGCGGAAGTTGCAACGTGCGATCCCGGTGTTCAATGTGGATGGAAGCCCCAATGAGGCAGGGTCCATCACGGAGATAGTAGACACAATTCTCCGCTACGATGGACACTCAGAACGCACTTCCTTTGCAGTCACCAGCCTGGGGAAGCAGGACATCATCCTCGGGTTTACCTGGCTTCAGGAGCACAACCCGGAGATCAATTGGCAGACTCGGAAGGTACTGATGAGTCGATGTCCAGCCAAGTGTCACATGTGCAGGTCGGAACTGCGGAAGGAGCGCCAGGAGCAGCGGAAGACTGAACGGCTCATACAGACATGTCGTTCTGGCCCCCATCCACTGCTTGCAGAAGAAGACTCGGAAGCGGAATTTGAACCGGATCCCACTTCCAGATTCCGATTCCGATTCCGACGTCATCCGACTCGGCCCGGAAGACATTCTGGCGGAAGGGGAGCGCTTGCTGTACGTAAACCTTCCGCCGGAAGCGGAACACATCCGCGCCACCGGAAATATTTCGCAACGCCTTGCTGAAGCCTCCAAGAGGCATGATAGAGTAGAGGCGGAAATTCCGGAGTACCTGCGAGAGTTTGAGGACGTCTTTTCCAAGGAGTCGTTTGATACCCTGCCTCCACGGAAGCTGTGGGACCACGCCATTGAGTTGGAGCCTGGGTCAAAGCCCACCAACTGCAAGGTCTACCCGCTGTCACCCAAGGAGCAGGTAGAGCTCGATGCGTTCCTTGCGGAAAACCTCCGTACAGGGAGGATCCGCCCCTCCAAGTCACCCATGGCATCTCCGGTGTTCTTCATCAAGAAGAAGGATGGCTCGCTCAGACTTGTGCAGGACTACTGGGCCTTGAATGCGATCACGATCAAGAACCGTACCCCATTCCACTCATTTCCGAACTGATCACACAACTCCGCGGGGCGAGGTACTTCACTAAGCTGGATGTCCGCTGGGGCTTCAACAATGTCCGGATCCGGGAGGGAGACGAGTGGAAGGCCGCATTCCGCACCAATCGAGGACTCTTTGAGCCACAGGTCATGTTCTTTGGCCTCACCAACAGTCCCGCCACATTCCAGACGATGATGAATGACATTTTCCGTGACATGATAGCAGAAGGGGTTGTCTGCGTCTACCTCGATGACATCCTCATTTTCACGAAAACAATGTCCGAACATCGGGAAGTCGTGCGGAGAGTGCTGGAACGGCTCCGGGAGTACAACCTGTGTCTCAAGCCGGAAAAGTGCGAATTTGAGCGGACGCGGATAGAGTATCTTGGGGTGATTGTGTCGGAAGGAAAGGTGGAAATGGACCCAGTCAAAGTTTCCGGTGTATCGGATTGGCCCGTGCCGCGAAACAAGAAGGAGGTCCAGTCCTTCATTGGGTTTGTCAATTTCTACCGGCGGTTCATCAAGGACTTCTCCTGCCACGCCCGTGCCCTCTTCGACCTCACCAAGAAGGAGGTTGGATGGCGGTGGGGAGAGCCGGAACAGACTTCCTTTGACAAACTCAAGGAGCTGATCACTTCCGCCCGGTCCTGATCTTTCCCGACGACTCTCGCCCTTATCGAGTCGAGGCGGATTCTTCCGACGCAGCTACCGGAGCGGTCTTGTCACAGCAGTCATCGGAAGATGGTGGGGGGTGGCATCCGATTGCCTTCTTCTCTAAGAGCCTTAGTCCGGTCGAGCGGAACTATGAGATCCATGACAAGGAGATGCTGGCAATCATCCGAGCGCTGGAGGAGTGGCGACACTTCCTCGAGGGTGCTCTATGCCCTTTTGAGATCTGGACAGACCACAAGAACCTCGAGTATTTCCGCAGTCTAAGAAGCTGAACCGACGACAAGCACGGTGGTCCCTACACCTGTCCCGGTTTGACTTCATGCTCCACCACCGCCCCGGCCGCACCATGGGCAAGCCCGATGCCCTATCCCGCCGCGCGGATCACGGAAGCGGAAGTGGAGACAACGCGGATATGACACTGCTCCGCCCAAGTCTCTTTGCAATCCGTGCCCTAGAAGGAGTAACTGCAGTTGGGGCGGAAGCGGAAATGCTCCGGGATATCCGGAGGCAGTACCGGAATGGAGAGAAGGAGGAGTCGGTGGTGAAGGCAGTGGAGGAACTCCGGAAGGGGCACTCACGGTCTGTACGGGCAGCGGAATGGTCGGAACGTGATGGACTGCTCCACTTCAGAGGCAAGGTCTATGTTCCGGGTGGGGCGGACCTCCGCCGTCGCATCGTGTCCCAGCACCATGACACACGGGTCGCTGGGCATGCTGGCAGGTGGAAGACGCTGGAGTTAGTGGCTCGGAATTACTGGTGGCCTCAGATGTCCCGCTACATCGGACAGTACGTGAAGACGTGTGACCTTTGTCTCCGAACCAAAGCGCAACGACGTCCGCCCGTCGGAGAACTTGTTCCGCTCCCGATTCCCGAATCCCGCTGGGACACCATCAGTGTCGACTTCATCGTTGAACTCCCAGAGTCTCATGGCTACGACGCGATCATGAACGTCGTGGATTCGGTGAGCAAGGTGTCCCACTTCATTCCGACGCACACGACGATCACAGCCCTCGGAGCGGCCCGCCTGTTCCTTGCACATGTCTGGAAGTTGCATGGGCTCCCGAAGCAAGTCGTTTCCGACCGAGGTCCGCAGTTTGTCGCGGAACTGACTCGGGAGCTCTACCGCCTGCTCGGCATAAAGCTGGCTACCACCACAGCGTACCATCCGCAGGGTGACGGACAGACGGAACGGGTCAATCAGGAGTTAGAGCAATATCTCCGCCTCTTTGTCAATGAGAGGCAGGATGACTGGGATGAGTTACTTCCGCTGGCGGAATTCCAATACAACAACCATGTCCATTCCGCCACACAACAGACTCCCTTCATGCTTGACTCCGGACGACACCCGCGGATGGGCTTCGAACCACGCCAGGATGAGTCCCGACTCGAGACGGTCAACGAGTTCCGAGACCGCATGGACTCCACCCTTTCGGAAGCCAAGTCGGCCCTTGCAAAGGCCAAGGATGACATGGCAAGATACTACAACCAACGCCGGGTTCCTGCCCCAGAGTACCAAGTTGGAGACAAGGTGTACCTAGATGCAAGTGACATCCGCACCACACGCCCTTCGCAGAAGCTTGCCAACCGCTACCTTGGGCCCTTCACAGTGACGCGGAGGGTTGGACGGAATGCATACCGCCTCCGACTTCCGATGTCCATGTCCCGCCTCCACCCCGTCTTCAACGTGGTGAAGTTACTCCCTATGCTTGAGGACCCAATTCCACATCGGAAGGCTCATCCGCCACCTCCGCCAGAAATTGTAGATGGGGAAGAGCACTACGTGGTGGAACGGATCCTGGACAGCCGGTTTGTGCGAGGACGACTCCAATTCCTCGTGAAATGGGAAGGGTATGGGTACGAGGAGAATTCTTGGGTCCCGGAGCAAGATGTTTCCGCTCCTGACAAACTCCGGGAGTTCTATAGGACACATCCAGGTGCCCCTCGCCGAATCCGCTCGCTGGCATTTCAATCCCTTGTGTCCCGTGCTTCGAGGACGCAGCACGCTAGAGGGGGGTGATGTCAGGGGACACCCTGTTTTCCATTTCCAGTTCCGACACCACACCCAGTTCCGACTCCATTTCCGACTCCGCTTCCGGTTCCGATTCCATCTCCGCATCCGCTTTCGGGAACGATTCCGCTTCTGGGAGAACTTCCACCAGTTCCGTTCGCCTTGCCAGTTCCACTCCAATTTCCGACTTCCGCCCCGGAACAGTGTCGGAAATCAAGCGACTCGCATAATAAGTGGCATCAAGGGTCGATCAAGGGTCAGGGGGATGCAGGGTTGATGGCGGGTGCCAAGTGTTGTCCCTGGCTGCGCAGCGTAGTATAATACGGGCTCGCTGACATTGGGGGTCCTTAGACTTTTCTCTTTGGATTTCCCCTTGTCAGGTGAGAACCCCTCTCTTGTATGCTCTGTTCATTTATACATACTTTGGATTTCCCCTTGTCAGTTGTGTGGTAGTGTGATCTCCACGACTAGCCAGGGTTGCCCTTACAGGAACCCATGTCATCATGCAAAGATATCGAAGCCCTAGATAGCTATCTAGAGCTTCGGGGGGTGAGCAAACCACGCAACCTCCCCAGACGCTGCTAGGGAGGATGTTCACATTGACAACACTGTATATTCTTCGAGGATATATTAGATATCTTTTAAAATATCAACCCTAACCAAATTCATAATCCATCATTTTGAGCAACTTGTATATTGTGGACATCCTAAATTTTTTTGAATGTTCTGATATTTTAAAATATGGTTGTATGTGCTAAAGCATGGTGTGTATTGATATAACAGAGCAATTTCAGATAGGATTTGGATGACTATATATTAAAAGTATACATGAAACATGTTAGATGTACAATCACAGAATATAGAAGCAAGTATGGACCATATGAGTACGTGTTAGAAGTATATATGAAACATGTTAGATGTACACTCACAGAATATAGAAGCAAGTATGGACAATACCTGTACTATATTATATATATGGTTGCGAGATCTGATTAGAAGGTATGTTTAAAATAATATGCATGTATAGTACAAATATATGTAACTATGATGTTTAGACAATGGGGTATACACCCTTTCCTGGGGGAGCAGCAGACTGTGAGAAAGAACTTTAGGGCTAGGATTAAGCATGTCTTACAGATGCTGGCAACTGCCTCAATATTGATATATTTTATGAAATATAGATGAGCTAAGCTATATATACATATATATGACAGTTACAACCATCCCCTAGACGCATCTGTCATGTGCATAGCACGTGACGTGCCGGCCACAGCGCGGTTAAATTTTCACCTCGGATCCTTCCGAGGGCGCATCGCTTCTTGGATGCAAACCACCATCATCTACCCACTAAGATGATGCCCCCAAAGATGGGATGGACGTTGATCTGTCAACGTCCACGACGTGCACAACGGCCGCCAGACAGGGGCCGCAGACATCCTACGAGCTCCAGTCAACAAGAACACTGGATGATCGTAGGATGGGAAGACACTTTGGTAATCGTTCACCCTGATGATTGTGCCATGTGTGCAGACTACACCGTGCACCTACGGGCTGCGACAGGTACCTGCAAGGTCAAACTGCGGGATGAAGATGTCGGTGACGCCGTTGATGCAGCCTGGGGATGGCTCCCAAGGGCATCATGTGTGATGCGTGGGAGGAGCCCTCCATGACATCCATGACCTCAAAAGGGACGTCAAGGACTTGGAATGGGCGGTCGAAGACCGTGACGACGTGCTCGAAGCCGAGTGCGCCGGAATAAAGGAGCTTGAGGAGCAGCTGAGCGCAACCCAGCTCCAGCTCAAGTTCGCCCATGCAGCCTCAAAAAGGCCGCGCCATGACCCGCCACAGATCCAGTGGCCACTCCCTCATCATCCTGTGCAATGGCACCCTGCCAGCGCGCGCAACATCAGGCTAGCGTCCGATTATCGGCTCCCACCCCAACAACGACAACGACAGAGGGCGGAGCGCGCCATCCGATGCAGCATACGGTGTCCAGAGGGATGGGAGTCCGACTCCTCTGCCTGGAAGGTGTACACCCAGAAAGGGCCCAGCAGCTGGCAGAGCAGCCGAAAAAGAAGCGCAAGAAATTGTGTGGCACCCCCAACATGGTCAATGGGT
>WHVA01000474.1:0-88228 GCA_015179125.1 Gautieria morchelliformis | reverse complement strand
AGGGCCGAAAGGCAAAAAGGTGAGTGCCAAGTGTGGTCTTGTAAGGACGTCGCTGACTTGACTAGTATAAACGCATGCTGTTCTCCTGCCACCCCACCGACTTGTCCCTATACGGGTACAAGCTCACCGACGGAGGACCTCGCGAGTGCAATCGCGACCAAGGCTGAGGCGAGGTGCACATGCTGCGAAGAGCGCGACTACACCTGTTTGCACACCGTGACGCCTCGACTATGGGCTCGCCGACCTTGGGGCCTGCGTTTGGGTGCAGGACACGGTCGCTGGGCTGCAGTATAGCCCACGGCCGCCGCAGTAAGCGAACAAGGGGAAGGGTCAGGCGAGCAGGGCAAGAAATGGGCACGGAGTGAGGACAGTGAGGATGGACCGAGGCCGAGGAAGGAGGCCAAGGTTCGGGACAAGGTGGGGGATGGAGACTCAAGTGACTGGGTTGAGCAGAACTTGGAGGCGAGGGTGGAGCGGATGGAAGGGAGACAGAGCGAGAACAGGGAAAGTTGGGGAGCGAGGCAGAGTGAGGGGAGGTAGCCGAGGTGGAGGAAGGTCGGAAGGTAAAGAAGGACAAGAAGACGAAAAGGTCAGAGAAAGTGTGGAGATGAAGGAACTGATAGCAGCGGTGAGGGATGTGGGAAAGAAGGTTGGTGAGGTTGGAGAGAAGGTGTGCGAGTTGTTGGGGAGTTTAGGGCTGCGAATGACAGGATGAACAGGGCAGATGTAGAGTTACGAGGATAAGGAGGAGGCGAAATTATTTGAAGCGGATGCAGCGGCGAGAGATTTGGCGAATTATGGGGGACATGGGGTCTAGTGGAGCGAAGTAGTAGTAGTAATGAGGAGGAGTCGGGCAAGGATAGCGAGGGAAGCGAGGGGAAGATATGAGGATGTTGGAGTAAACTAGTAATGGAATAATGGAATTTTTCTTGGATTTATTGATTGTTCTGTTTTGTTCGATTGCGAGGGGATTTTGTTATCTAACTACTGGGAAGTCATGGGATTAAAAGGAATGATCATAGAGCAGTCAACGGTCCTGGCTTTCCAGATAAGACTCGTGGAAGTCAGTGACCAGCTCCGAGGCATGATCAAGCTCAGAAGCGAGGATCCACGAGGTTTCTTCGTCGGTACCTTTGTAACCAGTCCACCTAACGAGATAGAGCAGCTTGCAGCTCTTTCATCTATTATCAATCTTGGAGTCTAGGATTTCAGAGACTTCGAACTCAGGCTCGCCGTCGATAATGACTGGGGGTGGAGGCGGCTGAACTCGGTTCAGGATGGTGTTTGGTGAGGCTGGTTCGAGCATGGATACGTGGAATACTGGATGGACTGAATGCATGTGTTCTGGAAGTCGAAGGGTGAAGGAGTGAGTACCCGCTTGGGAAATGATCTCAAAGGACCCAAAAACTTCTCGGCGAGCTTCTTAGTGGGCCGAGCTGTTCTGAAGTACTGTGCCTTTACAAAGGCGAGGGATCCTACTTGGAAATCAGGGGTGGGCTTGCAACGAACATCGGCCGAGGCTTGGTAGGTCTTCTGAGCCTTGAGGATGGCGCGGCGAAGTTCTTGGTGAAGCTCATCCAGGTCAACCATGAAGTCTCGAGCTCGTGCCGAGGCGAGGTCGCGCTCGGGGTGAACTGCGAGGTTCGGGTGGTAACCCTTGTTAGCAAAGAATGGGGATATATCAGTGGTTGCACTAGGTGCATTGTTGTAAGCGAACTCGGCTAGGGGAAGGAGCGGAGCCCAGTTGGACTGCTGATAGTTGCAGTAAATCCTGAGGTACTGTTCCAAGGTCTGGTTAGCACGCTCGGTCTGACCGTCACCCTCGGGATGATATCCCAAGGTGAAATGCAACCGCATGTCCAAGGCTTTCCCTAGAGAACGCCAGAAGTGCGAGACGAACTTGGAACCCCTGTCTGAGGTGACGTGTGAGGGGACTCCATGCTTGGAAAAGACATGGAGGACAAAGAGGTGGGTGAGCTCTTGCACACTTATCTTGTCTGTGGTTGGAATGAAGATAACCTGCTTAGTGAAGCGGTCAACAATCACTAGTATGGAGGTGAACTCGGATGAAGGTGGGAGCTGCTCAATGAAATCCATAGAGATGGAATTCCAAGGCTTCTCGGGAACGGGGAGTTGTTTCAGGAGACCACAGGGCTTGTGACATTGCAGCTTGCTTTGCATACAAATGGTGCAAGTCTTGCAATACTCCTTGACAAAGGATCTAATCCCTGGCCAAGTGTAGTCTCGTCAGAACAGCTCCAAGGTCTTGTTGACCCCGAAGTGTCCCGAGAGAATGTGGTCATGCTTGTATTGCAGGATGCGAAGTTGAAGGTCTTGGGCCGCTGGAACATAGGTTCGGTTGTCAAGCTTGAGGAAGCCCTTGGGGTCTGTGGTCCACCTCGGGTCATTAACCAAGCCGAGGTGCGACTTGGCTATGGGGTCCGAGGGGAGGTTTGCTAGTATGTCAGCTTGGATCTGCTCGGTATCAAGCAGCGAAGCAGCTCGGAGTACGACGGGAGCGAGGTTAGTAGCTCTAAGGGATGATGCCAGCTGTGTTGGGTGCATTTATGCTCCTGCACCAAAATCAAGCATAATATATTCAATTTACTGTATGGTGTTTCAATTTCTTCTCATATTGTTCTTGTACCATGCATTCATTTCTCTGTTTATTTTCGAAATTTTCCAGTCACTCCCTACCTCTCCATTTCATTTTGTTATTTCTACTTTCATAGGCGGCTGCACCCAGCGGAGTCTGAAATGACTTCGACGCGCGAGCTCTTGGGCGCTAAAGGGCCGGGTAGTAGTACATGCACAGTGAGACAGATTTCCCCCTCTCTCAGTGACAACTAAATTCACTGAGAGAGTGAATTAATTTCTAGTCTATTCTTTTGAGCAACAAGTCCATACCTACTGCCTATAATTCCTGTCCTCTACAGGGTTATGGGCCCCGGAGACACTTCTGAGAAGATATTGGGTGTTGAGAAGCTTGCTACTGATGGAAGTAATTGGCCATTGTGGCAAGCCACTCTCATCAGCTATTTCGAGTCCAAAAATCTACTCAAGCATGTAGAAGGGAGAGTCACTCGACCTCCTGATCCTCCAGTCATGCCCCCAGGCCATATCCTTACAGAAGCTGAGGAAACTCAGATGGACAAGGCTGAGGAGAAGCTGGAGAGATATCTTGCTAGAGAAGGACAAGACAAGACCCAAATCATCGTCTCAGTGTCAGAGTCATTAGCCCTGATGCTACAGAAGCAAAAGACAGCAAAAGAGACTTGGGATGCATTGGTCAATGAAATGACCAAAAAGCCCAAGATGGTCCTCACCAGCCTGCAGAGACAACTCCGCAGTATGAGATGTCCTGAGGATGGAGACTTGAGAGATCATTTGGACAAGGCCCAAGACCTATATGCTCGTCTTAATGAGATGGGAGCCAGAGTTTCTGAAGAAGAATTCATGGACATAATCCTTGCGTCACTTCCACCATCCTATGAGGCAGTCATGAACGCCCTTACCACTTCGCTTGAAGAATGCGGGATGCCATTAGTCCCTGATAATATTATTAGGGTACTAAAGGCTCAGTATGACAGGAAGAAAACACTCCCGCAAGAAGAGCAGGTGTTTATTGGTTCATCTACTAAGAAGGACCAGAAGGCGCAGAAGGCGCATATATGCACCAACTGCAAAAAGCCTGGACATTCCATTGAAAATTGCTGGGCTAAGGGAGGTGGTAAAGAAGGTCAAGGACCACGTCAGAAGAAAAAAGCCAAAGGCAAGAAGAAGAAGAAGGGTAAAGCAAAAGCGAATGTTGCCGAAGAAGAGTCCTCTTCTGAGGAAAGTGATGATGGGCATCTAGCCTTCACCAACTTCGACGAGTGCTCTAATTTCAATCTGAGCACATCCTCAGGAGTTATAGTCATACTCGACACCGGAACGACATCGCATATGACTCCTCATAAAAATTTATTGAGGAACTACTGTCAATTCTCACAGCCAAGGACTATCCGAGTAGCCAACAAAGGCACTTTTGATGCCTTCGGTTCAGGACTGCTCGTATTATCCAATAAGGTTGGAGATAAAACAGTAGAAGTCACTTTGCAAGATACATACTATGCACCCAAGATTGCTGCTACCCTCGTCTCGATCGGTCGGTGCGATGATGCTGGCTACGATATTCGACTCGGTGGCCAGAAATGCACAATATCTAACACTGCTGGAAGGGTATTGATGCAAGCACCGAAGGTCAATGGCTTATATCGACTAGACCTCCTGTCACCAAGTGCTCAAGCCCATATGTGTTTGTCTGCCATGGAAATTCATCAAAAAATGGGGCATATCTCACAGAAGTCCCTACAACATCTGTTAAATCGTGGCATGATATTGGGCATTGAACTGAGCTCCACAGGCGATAGAATTGTCTGTGATGCATGTATTCAGGCCAAGATTACACGCAAACCTCTTCCTCGAGAACCCAGAGACCGAACATCAAAATTCGGTGACAGAATTTATTCTGATGTCTGGGGACCTGCAAGACACCTCACGATCGATAAAAAGTCATATTATGTCTCCTTTATCGATGACTACTCAAGAGAATCGGTGATCTATCTCATGGCGAACAAATCAGAAGCATTCTCAAAGTACAAGCTCTATGAAGCTTTAATGCTTCGACAGAGAAATGTGCACATCAAGGCACTTGTTTCTGATCGAGGGGGCGAATATACGAGCTCTGAATTCGAACAGCATCTAGCCAAACAAGGCACGAAGCATCAGTTGACGGTACACGACACACCAGAGTCTAATGGTGTTGCCGAACGTCTGAACCGAACTCTCACTGAGAGAACTCGTGCCATGCTGTTAGAATCAGGCCTCCCTAAGATATTATGGGGCTATGCGATACAGCATGCCAATTATCTTAGGAATAGGATGCATACAAGAGCCCTACCGGATAAAACGCCCTACGAGATGATTCACCATGAAAAACCGAATCTCAAAGACGTTCACGCGTGGGGAACTGAAATCTACGTTAAAGTCACTCAGGGAGATAAATTGGCAGCTCGTGCCAAGAGAGCTCGGTGGATAGGAATTTCTGCGCAGAGTCATGGTCATTATATTTATTGGCCTGACTCACACAAAGTTTCTGTCAAGCGGAACGTTGTGTTTGATTCAGAGATGAAGAAGGGAAAGATCCCAATCATTTCTATTGAGGAATCCAAGCTACCTACGTCTAGAGAGGAGAAGAAGGCCATTCCGGCATCAGTGCCTGTGCCCGGTTGCTTAGTCAGCGAAGAGGCAAAGATCGAAGAAATTGATGAAAGTGCACCAGAGGAATATCTTGAAGAGCTGCAACCTATTCAGGCAGTTGATGACAGACCTAGAGAAGCTGAACCGATAAGGAGAAGCGAAAGGATCCGTCAACAACAAGTGCAGCCGGCCCCATCAGGTCCCGTAACAAGATCTCAAACTCAGAGACAAGCTGGCGCACATATGACTACGCTAGCTTACGAGGACATTGAGGACCATAAAGAAGATTTATTCGACCAAGAATTATCCTCCGAGATTGATGGCATCAGTAGCTATGAGTTTGCCATCAGTGCGTTTCCAACCGACGGTCAAAACAATAACAAGGCGCCGGATTTGAGTAAAATTGAACCTAGCAATGCAGACGAAGCTCTGAATAATCCTATGTGGAAGAAATCAATGGACAAAGAGTACGAGGCCCTAATCGACAAGGGAGTGTGGAACGAGCTAAACCACCTCCTGGAGCCAATATTGTCAGTAATAAATGGGTCTACCTTTGGAAGCGTAATCCAGAAGGGAAACCAATAATGCCTAAATCGAGAATGGTTGCCCAAGGCTTCACACAGAAGTTTGGAGTCGACTATGATGAGACATACTCACCTGTTGCTCAGTTATCCTCCCTGCGGATCATATGCGCCATTGCTGCTAGGAATGACTGGCCTATTCATCAAATGGACGTGGACTATGCATACCTCAATGCTACATTGCCTGAACCTATTTACATGAAGCAGCCGTATGGATATGAGTCCGGAGACAAAGACGAAGTGCTAATTTTGAAGAAAGCACTCTACGGCCTCAAACAATCTGGAAGGGAATGGTACAAACGTCTAAGTGGTGAATTCCACAAGTTAGGATTCACTACGTCAGCCACAGATGGGGCTGTATTTTATAGACGTGGCGGAAAGGGGCATGTGATCATTGCAACAGCTGTAGACGACCTCACCATCACAGCTGAGAATCAGTCAGTCCTGGACGAAGTCAAATGAGATCTTGCTCAGGTCTTCAGTATGAAAGATATAGGCGAGATTCATTGGCTATTGAACCTCAAAATCGAAAGAGACTGGCAGAAGAAAACCATTGCAATTTCACAACCCGCATATATCAAGAAGATCATCAAAAAATTCAATCTCGAAGATGCGAAAGCTTATGCTACGCCTCTTGATCCAGCCGTTAAATTATCTAAAGACCAATGTCCTTCTACAGAGAGAGGCAAGAAAGCCATGTCGAAGTTTCCATACAGGCAAGCGATAGGATCACTGATGTGGGCAGCTGTAGCCACTCGACCTGACATTGCATTTGCGGTGTCACTGCTCTCGCAATTCCTCGAAAATCCAGGGGGCACACATTGGAATGCAGTCAAACGTGTCTTCAAATATTTGAAAGGCACGAAGCATTACAAGCTCACACTTGGAAGAAATCGAGACGGCTTGATGGGGTATTCAGATGCGGATTGGGGTTCACAGAGTCATAGGCGTTCGTATTCGGCATATTTATTTCAGATTGATGGGGGCACTGTTTCATGGAGTTGCCAGAAACAGTCGATAGTAGCCCTCTCATCAACTGAAGCCGAATTCGTCGCCCTGACCCATGCGGGCAAAGAGGCTCTCTGGATGCGCCATTTTATTTCTGAAATATTCCAACCACTGAACAGACCCATCCAAGTTTATTCAGACAATCAATCAGCCATTACAATCACGTATGGCACTCAACAACACACGAGAACCAAACATTTCGACATCAGATTATATTTCCTTCGAGATATAATCAAAAATCAACAAGCCAAGCTCGTTTATTTGCCAACCGAACAAATGTTGGCAGATATTCTCACTAAAGGACTTCCTAGTCCTAGAGTGAAGATCCTCAACGAGCAAATCGGAATATATTAAGCTTGAGGGGGCGTGTTGGGTGCATTTATGCTCCTGCACCAAAATCAAGCATAATATATTCAATTTACTGTATGGTGTTTCAATTTCTTCTCATATTGTTCTTGTACCATGCATTCATTTCTCTGTTTATTTTCGAAATTTTCCAGTCACTCCCTACCTCTCCATTTCATTTTGTTATTTCTACTTTCATAGGCGGCTGCACCTGAAACGACTTCGACGCGCGAGCTCTTGGGCGCTAAAGGGCCGGGTAGTAGTACATGCACAGTGAGACAGATTTCCCCCTCTCTCAGTGACAACTAAATTCACTCAGAGAGGCAAGTAAATTAGTCTAGTGTTCCTTCGATTTATTGACCTAGAAATACTCTGTAGTGAATTAATTTCTAGGTAGTGTATAATATATTTACAGTGACAACTAAATTCACTGAGAGAGTGAATTAATTTCTAGTCTATTCTTTTGAGCAACAAGTCCATACCTACTGCCTATAATTCCTGTCCTCTACAAGCTGGTGTTGAGTAAACACTGGCCGTAGGTTCTGTGGGTTTATGGTGGCATAGTCGCTATTCCCCTCTTTAAGGTAGACATCCCATCGTCTAGTGAGAGAGTCAGGCTTCATTCCGAGGTGGCCAGGTCGGAAACGGATGGCGAGGTTGAATTGGGAGAGGTATTCTGACCACCGAGCTTGTCGATGGGTTAAGAGCTTCCTTGTTGAAAAGTATTTGAGGTTCTTATGATCAGTTATAACGTTGACAGGGTCGCCAGAACCCTCAAGGTAGTGTCGCCAGCGTTGAAAAGCTTCAAAGATCGCTAGGAGTCCCTTGTCGTGAACATCGTAGTTGAGCTCGGTAGAGGTGAATGTGCAGGAGTGAAAAGCGACGGGATGAAGTTCACCTTCCAAGGTTCGCAACGATAAGATTGCCGCTAAAGCGTAATCTGAAGCATCAGTCTCTACGATTAGTGGAAGATCAGGAATCCAGTGGGTAAGGATAGGAGCCGTAGTGAACGCCTTTTTCAACAGGTTGAAGGCTTGTCGACAATATTCGGAAAAGTTCCAAGGGGTACCCTTGCGGGTAAGTTGGGTGAGAGGAATGGTGATGTCCGAGTAGTTGTGAATGAAACGTCGGTAGAAATTGGTGAAACCGAGGAAAGATTGGATGTCGCGAACTTTGCGAGGTTCAGGCCAGTCTTGAATGACCTTTACCTTGTCGTCCACCATAGTGAGGCCCTCAGGAGAGAGCATGTAGCCGAGGAATTCAACCGAGTCACGATGAAACTCGCATTTGTCCTCTTTGGCGAAGAGGTTGTTGAGTCGCAGGCGTCGCAAGACTTCCTTGACATGTTCAACATGTTTGGTGGGGTCGCTGGAATAGATTATAATGTCATCCAAGTATACCACCACACAAACGTCCAAAAGGTCGGCGAAAATCTCGTTCATGAATCTCTGGAAAGCAGCAGGGCCGTTAGTAAGACCAAATGGCATAACCAACCATTCAAACGACCCATAGCGAGTCCTGAAGGCGGTTTTCCATTCGTCACCCTCGGCCACCCATACGAGGTGGTAAGCGTGATGAAGGTCAATCTTCGTATAGATGCGAGCATTGTTTGGGGCATCAAGTAAGTCAGCAATCAATGGCAATGGATACCGATCTTTTTTCGAGATCTTGTTTAAACCTCGGAAGTTGTTTTGGAACCCTTCAAGACTTTGGTGTCAGAGCTAACACTTTGGTCTATCAGAACGTGTCGTATATGAAACTCAAAGAATATTAAACAATGCTGCAGCACAACTCCGGAAATAATTTAATATTTGTACCTTGGTTGCGATCTGCGTAAAAACTAGTCCAAGTTAATACCGATGGAAGGCAATACATTTCTTAGCAGCACTGAACAATAAACTAAAAGTCAGTAGGTTCAAGGACGACTATCGGGGTCCAAGTATTCCAAAAAGATAGGAATGGCTTCACAGGAGAGTTTGTAGGTGGACTGACCCAATTACCGTCAATAAACGAGCGACTAGGGTTTAAGAAGTGACTTGTGAAAGTCACTGAACAGGAAAATCACTGATCAGTTCATCTTGGGTATTGGAGAGCTAATTGACAAGGAAATCGATTGTCAGACTCACTCTGCAGAATTTCACCTGGAGTGTTAGTCCGGGTGGCTAAGTAGAAACGCAACTACTTAACTGAGAATTAATCAGTGTTTAAGTAGCGGAGCGTGCTTACACGCGGCGAATTCAGCCCCCGCCTAAGGCTCTCCCGCAGCTGCATGCTGCTCCCCTCTTCTTCTTCTTACTTCTCCGCTCTCTGTACTTTTAACTTACGGTAAGTAGCTGTTGCGCTCTTTTTCTCCGGAAGTTCCGCTGAACTTCCTCACGTGAGTAGTCTTGAGTTCTGCTAGACGCATCAGCCTCCACGTCATTGGACTGTCACGCGTGTCTCAGCGGATGGACCACTCCAGCCTACTCAGCGACTCCACAAGTCGCCCCTGTGCGTCACTCGCCCGCAGCGCTCCCACATCGCACAGGTATTTTTTCTGCTTCTTTGCTTGCTAGCCGCGCTTGCTCTAACTCACACTTAGTTCTCGCCCTCGCGTCATTTTTAGTAAAAAGAACATCTTTTGGTTCATGCTTAGCGATGGCCAATCCACTTTGCCCAGCGCTTCGTCCTCATCCGGCGCACACGACCCCACTCAAGTCGCCGCCGATTGTCTCTGAGTCGTTGAGCACCGACGCGCAGGTGAAATCATGACCGCCGACGCCTCCCTGTTACTCTATAAACTTCTTCCCAACAGAGACGCGGGAGAAGCAGCCTATAAGCGATACCTTGACCTCTGCGCCGAAATCGACAGAGAATTCGCCGTCGCCGCTGGCAGGGGCGAAGGAATCACCGCAGGATCAATTGATCCGTCATCGAGGCCACCTCATTGAAGGAAGCGACCTGCAGAAGCTCCCTCCGGTGAGAGCTCGTCAGACGACAGTTCAATCCATCCCGCTTCGCCTAAAAAAACTAAACGACGACATAATGACGCTGAGGAAGAGGATTCAGGAGTGAGAATGCACAAAAAACCTGACGAGTCAGAGTTCGCGTGGAATCATGTCCCGGAGTCGATGTTGCTCATCAATCCATGCGTCACGAAAACATTGGCTCTCAAAGCCAATTACCTCGTCGACCTTAAAGCCGCGAAGAGCAACCTCCTTTCGAGAGTTAATTGTCCCAACCTCCCAGAAGCACTCTGGGCCGACGTCTTGGCAGACCGATTGATCGATCTCGACAAAATATTCTCCGGGTACTACTCGCTTGAGTCAGACCATCAACTCATGGAGACTATCGGGAACGTTGACATCACAATGTCCTCCGGCAGCGGAAGTTCAAAGCCCACTAGAAGAGTCGAGACGCATGGTGACTGGACGATTGCCTTCGCCATTGCAAAAAAGGCTCTCCTTTATGCCTACCTGCACTGCGCCAACGAATTTACCCAATACGAGGAGTACATCCTTGGGCAATTCGCCGCTATGCAACAACCTGGAGAGAAACCCAAAGTCCTCGATCTCGACAAAGCAATCCGAGTGCGAGTCGCGCGAGACAATACGCTCTCCCTCGCCTCGTTTGACAAATTCGCGGATCTCTCCACACGTCACTTTATCTCCCAGCAAGGTTCTTCCCCTCGAGACTTCAGACGAGTCCGTCCATCATTCGGGGGACAGCAACCCGTTTGTCACCGCTTCAACGGAGGGCACTGCATCAGCGAATCCTGAAAATACCGCCACATCTGCTTATCCTGCTCCGGGAGGCACGCAGCCAAAGACTGTAACATCTCCAAGAGAGGGGAACCTCCAAAGTGAACCGATTAATCACCGTGAAGAGCGACCAAAATGGGCCAGAGGCTTCCTCTGGTCCAAACACCCTGTGTCTGGGACGCCATCCGCCACGTCGACCGAGACCGCTGACCCTCTGCCTTCGGTCCCAATCTCAGTCGCGAGCGACGCGGCAGCCTAGCAAACCGTTCGGGAGAACCCTCATCTTTTCCCCATCGTCATGCTCATTGACGTAGATCGCTTCGAAGCCCTTCTGGTCACTCATCCGAACCGACCGCTGGTCCATTCAGTGTGTCGAAGCCTGCGTGAAGGAGTATGGCTGTTTGCTTGTCCTGGCGAATCTGAGCCGACCACTTTCGATTTTTCTCAAAGGGATATCAGTGATGCCGGTCTCGAGTTGCTGCGTGAGCAAAGAGACACCGAAATACAAGCCAGCCGGTACTCAGCTTCTTTTGGAACCACTCTCTTGCCGGGTATGTATAGCATGCCGCTTGGAGTGGTCCCTAAGCCTCACTCCGACAAGTTCCGGCTCGTCAACGACTTGAGCGCCGGACCTCACGCACCCAACTCGTGGATCGCCAGAGACGACTCCTCCGTCGATTTTGACAATCTGCAGGACTTTGGCGCAATATTGCGTGACTTCCATGTGTTATTGGAGGAGGAAGGACAGTTTCAATCAGGACAATCTCACTTCTAATTTCTCTTATCACTCACCTTATTTTCCCATCATTCCAAGTCGAGTCGAGGCGCATACATGCGTACCATGAGTCAAACATCGAGTCGAGGCGCAGATATGCGTACCATTGAGTTAAGAGTTCATTTTCATGCCTATTATCGAGTCGAGTCATCATTCCACTGGTCTGACATCATTTATTGCATCATCTCCATCATTTATGAAGAGATTAGCCATATAGGAGCTGTTGCATCACTGTTGACATCATTATGCTCCCATCCCCTAAGTAGCATCATATTTCACATGATTATTACATTCACACATGATTATTTCCTCCTATCCTACACTGCTTAAATACTTGGACTCTAGATACGAATAAACAAGTGACTTAACAATCTTTTTCCCTAGAGCTTCGAGTCATAAGCTTCTTTGGACTATTATTGTTTCCTCCTCAACTCTTATTGCACCAAGAACATTGCTTAAATCTAGAACTCTAGAACATTGCTCTTATCTCTCACCAGAACACTGCTTGAGATCTTTATCACATCATTATTCACTCGACCCCAACCCCTTACTCTGATTTATATTAGATTAAAAGTCTCATAGACTTTTCATGGCCCAACAGATCATGACCGCCCTCCCTCATCCTAAACATGATATCCACAAGTTTAGGGATATAAAACCAAAGCTGAGTAAGGATAACTGGATGTCTTGGAAGAGAGAGTTGTTGGCTACTTCTCGAGACAGAGGCCTTTACAGAATGATCACAGGAGCAGATGACTATCCAGATGTCACCAACAGGGCTGTAGTAATCCTCAATGGGGTTGAGACTGTTGGTAATATTCCATTAACTCAGCTCCAGGACGAGTGGCACGACAGGAACAATGTGGCTTATAGCCAAATACTCCTGTGTATTACCCCTGAACTCCAAACAGCCATCGACTCTACAGAATCTTCAGCTATAGCATGGGAGATCCTGACAAGGAAATTCGAGTCTACAGACCCTAGCAAAATCAGCATCATTCGCACAAGATATGAAAATTATCACATGACCGAAGGACAATCTGTCTCCTCCTACCTCACTATAATGAAGGAGTACAGGAATCAATTGGCAAAAATGGGTGAGATCATTGCTGATTCTACCCATGCTGCCACTGTCCTCAGGAATGTACCTGAATCCTGGAGGCCTATCGCTCAAACCATCAGGATGATCACTGGGGACATAGATGTCATTGAGGAGAAGCTAGAGGCTCATGAGGCGGATTTAAGTGCGGTGGAAATATCGAATCAAGCAGCTACGGCTTTTGTGGTACAATCAAAGGGGGCAGGACGACCTAATAACTCTGCATACCCCACCACAAAACCATGGAACACCCCCTATCCAACAAATAACAATCAGAGACCATTTTACAACTGCAATAATTGTGGAAAGGAGGGTCATTCAGCTTCAAGATGTTTCGCACCAGGAGGGGGGCTGGCAGGACAAGACCCATGGGGAGGCAGGGGTCGAGGAGCAAGTGTTGCAAGAGGTGGAAGAGGGGGTATTTGGCCGGGAGGAAGTGGCAATCGATCAGCTCCTGTTTGGAACTCTCCAACAGCTGCCTCACAGATGCATCAAACTGTGCCTGCAGGAGCCAACAATTCTTCAAATAATTCTTCAGTGCCATCATCAAGATTTGCCAATGCATCGACAAAGAATATTGTTATGATGGCATATATCTCTGAAGAAGAAGACCAATCCAAAAGTATTGTCTTATCCACAAAGACATCAGCTCTATCAGCCATACAAGACAGATCTCATATGTGGTTGGTGGACTCTGCAGCATCAAGTCATATATGCGGCAGATTGGAACTCTTTGATGAAATCCACTCGACTCCTACTATATTGGTCGAGACTGCAAGTGGTGACGCCTTCGAGGCTAGTCAAAAGGGGACAATTCGCATCACACTTCAAAGTGATGAGTCTATGAACCTACCACCCTTGGAGTTGACATTGCAAAATGTCATTTTTGTCCCAAAACTCGATGCCAATCTACTTTCTGTTGGGAGGATGACAACAGCAAATGTAGATGTGGTTTTCAGTCGAGGGGACACTTCACTGCTCTATAATGGGGAAATTGTTGCAAAAGGAACAAAAATCAACAATTTATTCGCATATATGGCAACATCAGTTCAACACCCTGTAGAGACTGTGGAATATTCTGGTGAGCCAAGTGAGCTTACACTTTGGCATCATAGGCTTGCACATGCCACACCATCAACACTGGAGACTATGTCGAGGTTGCAGACAGTTGATGGACTCCCTGATGTGGAGGAGGACCAGTACATGAGCCAATGCTCAAACTGTCCCTTTGGCAAGCAGACACGCGCACCTTTCAAAAGTACAGAAGAATTGCCAGAGAAAATTGGAGATATCATTTCCTCTGACCTGTGTGGTCCATTCGACGTCTCCATCAATGGCTTTCGATATTTTGTGACCTGGATTGATCACAAAACTCGCTATGTCAGTATTGATTTCTTGAAGAACAAGGAATGTGCCACTGTTACCAATTCATTCAAGGGATATATTGCATGGTTGAAGAAGCAGAAAGGAGAGGATGTGAGGAGAGTGAGGACAGATAATGGAGGAGAATATATGGGGAAGGAATTTCAGAAGTTATGCAAAGACCTTGGAATCGCTCATCAAACCACTTCTCCCTATACTCCAGAGCATAATGCCATTGCTGAAAGATACAACAGGACCCTTCAAGAAGGAGCATTAACCCTTCAGCATGATGCTGGACTCTCGAATCGATTTTGGGTCTCTGGAGTGCACACGGTCAATTTTGTCAAAAATCGAATTCTGCATCATAGGATCAACAAATCACCTTATGAGGCCTTTTGGCTAGTAAAACCAAAGGTGAATTGGCTTCGCACTTATGGCTCCAAGTGCTGGGCCTTGATTCCTAAAGCAACAAGGAGAAAGGGAGATTACAAGTCAGTGGAAGGAATATTTGTTGGATATTTCGACAATTCCAAGGCTTACAAGGTCTGGGTTCCACGCACACACACACTGCTGAAGTCCAGGGACGTTGTCTTTGATGAGCTGAATCACATAGAACGAGTCTCTATTCATGGAACCGATGCAGACGACACACCTACACTCTGGCAACGTGAATCCAGACTCCCTGTTATTTTCCAGCCTGAGGAGCCGAGGCCTGTACAGGAATGGCAGTATGATGAAGAATTACCATTCGTTGACAGGACTGATACTACTGGAATATTACAACAAGTCGAAGAGGAGGAGAAGAAGATAGAGCATGAGGAAGAGATCGAAGGAGTGGAGCTGAGAACAGAGGAAGAAGACAGAGAAGCAGAAGAAGAAGAAATTGAAGAAGAAATCGCTCCAAAGGATTTTTCCAAAGGTCCATGGATGGATCCATCAAATGTGGAGTATGGAAGAGGAAGGAGACACGCAGCACTGATGAAAGAGATGATTGCTATGGCGCATGGGAGGAAGGAACTTGAGGAGGTGGAAGCAGCATTCGTGACTCTTGCAGAGGATGAACCAAGCAACTACAAGGAGGCTATGAGCTCGGAAAATGCATCACAGTGGAGGAAATCATGCGAGGTGGAATACGACACACTCACAGGTTACTATACCTGGACCCTGGTCGAATGTCCTCCGAACACGAATATTATAGGATGCCGTTGGGTTTTCAGAGTCAAACGAGACAATATAGGCGATATAAACAATTTCAAATCAAGACTAGTGGCACAAGGCTTTTCACAAGTTCCAGGCATCGATTATCAAGAAACATTCTCCCCCACTATCAGATTAACCTCAATTCGACTCATTCTTGCATTAGGTTGCAAGTACAAGCTTGAACTGCGCCATGTGGATGTAAAGGGCGCATATCTCAATGGCAAACTTGAGGACACTGTGTATATGCGCCAACCAGAGGGTTTTATCAAACCAGGAGAGGAACATCTTGTCTGCAAGTTAAACAAGGGGATCTATGGGTTGAAACAATCAGGAAGAGTGTGGCACAATACTTTGAGGAAGGAATTAGAGAAGATGGGGTTCAAGGCAGGGGAAGCAGATCAAACAATGTTTTTCAGGTTTGGAGACAAAGGAGAGGTGGCTGTAGTGGGCTGGTATGTGGATGATGGATTAATGGCTGCAAATTCCAAGGAAACAATGGAGAAAATGATCAGAGATGTGAGGGGGAGCTTTGACATCCAAGACCTAGGTGAACCAAGCCGGCTTTTGGGAATTCGAATCATCAGGAATCAAGAACTGGGCACCATTCACATTTCCCAACCATCCTTTATCAACTCTATTTCAAAACGATTCGATGTTACAGCTGGACGTGCTACAAACTCACCCATGGACCCAAACATCGAATTCAGAATCTCCACCAATCCAAATGATATTATGGATATATCCTATTCATCATTGATTGGAAGTCTCAACTACTGTGCAGTGGCCACTCGACCAGACATATCCTATGCAGTCAACAAATGTGCACAATTTGCATCCAAACCCAACATCACTCACTGGGAAGCTGCCAAACGAATTCTACGCTACTTAATCAACACAAAAGAATTTGGCATCACATTCTCAAGTCATGGTGATGGCACAAAGGGATATGCTCATGGACTTGCAGGATTCACAGACGCAGACTTCGCAGGAGACAAGGATGATAGGAAGTCTACCACAGGATGGGTTTTTATGTTCAATGGTGGCCCTATCTCTTGGGCATCAAAGAAACAAAATCTTGTGAGCCGATCATCAATGGAATCGGAACTGGTTGCAGGATCCTTTGCATCAGCAGAAGGAATATGGCTTATAAGAATGGGAAAAGATTTTCAGCATAACCTTGCTCCCATCACCATATTTACCGACAACCAATCCTCCATCGCATTTTCCCAAGACAACATCAATAACAGTCGCACAAAACATATTGATGTTCACTTCCATTATACAAAGGAACAGATCACCAATGGGAACATCAAACTACATTATATTCCTGCGATGGACAATCCTGCGGACATTCTCACAAAGCCATTATCTCCACGCAAACATCTCCATATCCTAGAATTCCTAGGAATACGTCGAGTTTGAGGGGGAGTGTTATTGGAGGAGGAAGGACAGTTTCAATCAGGACAATCTCACTTCTAATTTCTCTTATCACTCACCTTATTTTCCCATCATTCCAAGTCGAGTCGAGGCGCATACATGCGTACCATGAGTCAAACATCGAGTCGAGGCGCAGATATGCGTACCATTGAGTTAAGAGTTCATTTTCATGCCTATTATCGAGTCGAGTCATCATTCCACTGGTCTGACATCATTTATTGCATCATCTCCATCATTTATGAAGAGATTAGCCATATAGGAGCTGTTGCATCACTGTTGACATCATTATGCTCCCATCCCCTAAGTAGCATCATATTTCACATGATTATTACATTCACACATGATTATTTCCTCCTATCCTACACTGCTTAAATACTTGGACTCTAGATACGAATAAACAAGTGACTTAACAATCTTTTTCCCTAGAGCTTCGAGTCATAAGCTTCTTTGGACTATTATTGTTTCCTCCTCAACTCTTATTGCACCAAGAACATTGCTTAAATCTAGAACTCTAGAACATTGCTCTTATCTCTCACCAGAACACTGCTTGAGATCTTTATCACATCATTATTCACTCGACCCCAACCCCTTACTCTGATTTATATTACCATGCACAGCACCACTGTTACATATCGAGATTTCCACTAAGTCAGAACTGGAAAGGACAGCGGCTTCAACTTATAGGTTGCGCCCCCAATGAACTATCGTCCTAAGTATTTCGGAACTGAGTCGGAAGTCGGAAAGTACTGAACCAAAGGTTTGGTCGGAACTTGAGTCGGAACTGAGGCGGAAGGAGGAAGACGGAAGGCGGAAGACGGAAGGCGGAAGACGGAAGGCGGAAGACGGAAGGCGGAAGACGGAAGGCGGAAGACGGAAGGCGGAAGACGGAAGGCGGAAGACGGAAGGCGGAAGACGGAAGGCGGAAGACGGAAGGCGGAAGACGGAAGGCGGAAGACGGAAGGCGGAAGACGGAAGGCGGAAGACGGAAGGCGGAAGACGGAAGGCGGAAGACGGAAGGCGGAAGACGGAAGGCGGAAGACGGAAGGCGGAAGACGGAAGGCGGAAGACGGAAGGCGGAAGACGGAAGGCGGAAGACGGAAGGCGGAAGACGGAAGGCGGAAGACGGAAGGCGGAAGACGGAAGGCGGAAGACGGAAGGCGGAAGACGGAAGGCGGAAGACGGAAGGCGGAAGACGGAAGGCGGAAGACGGAAGGCGGAAGACGGAAGGCGGAAGACGGAAGGCGGAAGACGGAAGGCGGAAGACGGAAGGCGGAAGACGGAAGGCGGAAGACGGAAGGCGGAAGACGGAAGGCGGAAGACGGAAGGCGGAAGACGGAAGGCGGAAGACGGAAGGCGGAAGACGGAAGGCGGAAGACGGAAGGCGGAAGACGGAAGGCGGAAGACGGAAGGCGGAAGACGGAAGGCGGAAGACGGAAGGCGGAAGACGGAAGGCGGAAGACGGAAGGCGGAAGACGGAAGGCGGAAGACGGAAGGCGGAAGACGGAAGGCGGAAGACGGAAGGCGGAAGACGGAAGGCGGAAGACGGAAGGCGGAAGACGGAAGGCGGAAGACGGAAGGCGGAAGACGGAAGGCGGAAGACGGAAGGCGGAAGACGGAAGGCGGAAGACGGAAGGCGGAAGACGGAAGGCGGAGAGACTGAGATCTTGCTAGACTCGCTGTGCTAAGAACAGGAGATGGAGCGAAGGAAATCAAGTATCGAAGGTGATTATCTGATTGCAGAAAGAGAGACATACATGACAGGCTTTTATACAAAGAGCTGAGACAACAGGTAATGATATGGTACTAACCAAATTCCGGAGGAAGTGGAAGTCGAGTAGACAATGCGTGGGAACTAACTATTGGGAACAATGGGACTACAAGGGGGGTTCAGGGTAAGGTAGAACAATGGCAAAGAACAAGGGGTCGGGAAAAACATATCTGACAACGAAACACAAGGAGGGTCAGACATATGGTCTTGATGAACGGTAAGGTGGGTCCGGTGGGTCCGAGTAATAGAGTCAAAAGAACAAGGGAAATGTACAAGGGGCGGAATGTCAGAAATATCGGAGGGGCGGAAGGTGTGGCGGAACTGAGGGTCGGAAGTCGGAAATGAACGGTCATAACAGTATCTCCCTTCTAAGGTCGAGCCCCGCGAGACCACAAGTCGGAATCACGTGACCTGTGAACAAATGTGTCAGAGTTCGAAAGATAGGTGGGAAACAAGACGCGTCTTCGTTTTGATCCACCATGAGTACTCCAGTCGACTTCTCCAAAATGTCCAGTGCCAAGATGAAGCAGCATTTTGCTGACATGCTTGCGCAGAAGGAACTGGCCGAAAAGCGCGAGGCCGAGGAAGCCGTGCGGAAAGAGAGGGAACGTCTGGAGGAGGAGCGCAAGGAGAGAGAGCGCAAGGAACTGGAGCGTCGGGAACAGGAGCGGAAGGAGAAGGAGGATCGTACCGTAGACGTTGCGAGGAGGAGTCGCGTGTCCGCGAAGAACAGCGGAAACGGGATGCGGCCCAAAAGGCTGCGGAAGACAAGGCCGCGGCGGAGAAGGCGGGAAAATCCCGGGTGAGTCGGAAATGTCGTGTGGGGTGTTCTGGAGCTCACGGAAAAACTGCCAGAGAGTCATAGAATCCGAGGGGGAGTCGGAAGCGGAAAGCAGTGCGGAAAGCAGTGCGGAAAGCAGTGCGGAAAGCAGTGCGGAAAGCAAGACTTGCAGGAAATGCTCCGGCTATGCAATCCTCATGTGTGCACATATAAACAAGCAGCTGAGAGGCTCAGAGCTCAAGAACAGAATGGTGACATCCAGGCAAGGCTCACGTACAGGGCACACAGGGATCCTAGGAGATATAATGTCCCAACTGCAGATGAGATTGCAGTCGTTCTTCCTGGAGATGGCATCGACCCTGGACCTAGGGATATTATTGTCCAGCTCAGAGGTGGACCTTTCAGAAGGGTATTGGATACCAATGCAAACTATGCCTCGCTGCACTATGTCTTGCTCTTTCCCAAGGGAGAGTTGGGATGGGAACCAGGTATTCCTTATCATGAGCCAGAGCGTGCTCGGCAGGCCAATCCCAATCCAAACAGACGGAGACAGGTCACCCAAGTACAGTACCATGCATATCGTCTGTTCCAGAGAGAGAGAGAACCTACAACACTCCTGCGTGGTGGCAAATTGTTCCAGCAGTACATTGTAGACTCCTGGGCTGCTGCAGAGCAAAGCAGACTGAGGTGGATCAGGGCCAATCAACACACTCTGCGTGCTGAGCAGTATAACCAGATGGTAGATTCATATGGAGGCTTGGACAATGACATTGGAGATGCAAACAGCTTGGGCATAAAAGTCATTCTGCCTGCGACATTTCAAGGAGGTACACGGGACATGAATAAAAACTTCCAGAACTCCCTGGCCATTACAACAACGAAGGGTCCCCCTGATTTATTTATTACCATGACTGCCAATCCAAAGTGGGATGAGATAGTGGCCGAGTTGCTCCCTGGACAAACTGCTCAGGACAGACCTGACCTGGTGTCGCGGGTGTTTCACCTCAAAAAGAAATACCTCATTGACTTGATCGTCAAGGACAGGATCTTTGGAGAAACTGTCGCTCGCGTTCACACTATTGAATTCCAGAAGAGGGGGCTCCCACACATGCACCTGCTTACCTGGTTCGATAGGGAGTCCAAGGTCAAACATCCACATGAGGTGGATTCTATGATTTCAGCAGAGTTCCCTGATCCAGAGACACATCCTGTCCTCTACCAGTTGGTCTGTGAGCTGATGACACATGGTCCCTGTGGACAAATGAATCCAAACGCACCCTGCATGGAAAATGGCAAGTGCAAGAAAGGCTTCCCAAAGCCATTCTGTGAGGAGACCATTGTGAATGTAGATGGATATCCAAAATATCGTTGTCGCAATGATGGAAGGCTGCACAATGTCAGAGGTGACATGCTGGACAACAGATGGGTTGTGCCATACTCTCCTCTGCTCTTGCTCAAACTCCGGTGTCACATCAACCTTGAATTCACCTTCAGTGTGAGGTGCGTCAAGTATATCCACAAGTATCTATACAAGGGCCAGGATCGGACCACGATGGAGTTTGGTGTCGACCATGATGAGATAAAGAAGTACCTGGACGCTCGCTATGTCAGTGCTCATGAGGCCTGTTGGAGGTTGCTGGAGCGGGAAATCCACACCCAGGTGCCTGCAGTCATGGCACTCCCAGTCCATGAAAAAGACCAGCAATCAGTCGTTTTCAATCCTGATGCTGATCTGCTCACCATCATGAACAGGGTCGAGGGGTCAAAGACAGCGCTCATGGCTTACTTTGAGGCCAATGCTGCCTACCCTCATGCATGCGATGTGCTCTATGTGGATTTTCCTGAGCATTTTACCTGGCAAAAAGAGGAAAGGGTATGGACACCACGTCAAAGGGGATATAGCATTGGACGCCTTCACTTTGCAAGCCCAAAATCAGGAGAGAGATTTTATTTGCGCACTCTCCTCACGGTGGTCAAGGGGGCCAGATCCTTTGAGGAGCTTAGGACGGTGGATGGCATACAATGTGCTACTTACAAGGAGGCCTGTCTTGCCAGGGGACTTCTGGAGGATGATCAGGAGTGGAGGTTGTGTCTCCAGGAAGCCAGTGGCATGAAAACAGGTGTTCAGCTCAAACATCTCTTTGCCACAATCCTTGGTCATTGCATTCCCTCACAACCTGACAGACTATGGGACGCCTTCAAGGAGCACATATGTGATGATCTCAGACATCGGCTCCAAATCAGGCACAATATCCAGGAGCCACGGGATGATCAGGTCTATGATTTTGGCCTCTTTCTCTTGGATAAACTCCTTCAGCGTAATGGAATGTCCTTGAGCAGCTTTAAAGATATGCCTCCGGTGGTAGGCAAGTCGGAGGTCCTGATTGGAAACAGGTTCATAGCTGAGCAGAGGGACTATGACCCTGTTCAAGAGAGGCAGATGGCTGATGAGGAGGTTCCCAAGCTGAATGAGGGGCAAAGGTCTGCGCATGATCAGATATTACGGTCGGCACTGGACATAGATGCTCAGGGGAAACCTAACGGACAAATGTTTTTCGTCCTGGCTCAGGGGGCGCTGGGAAATCATTCACATGGAACACCCTAATCCACTCCTGTAGAGTGGAGAGTCTCATTGTGCTTGCTGTAGCCTCATCTGCAATGGCTGCACTTATCCTCACTAATGGGACAACCTCTCACAGCATGCTTGGAATTCCAATTCCTGTCCATGAGGGCTCTCTCTCCTCCATCAAAAAGAACTCTGACCAGGCTGATATGCTGAGACTGGCCAGGCTCATCATTTGGGATGAGGCTGCAATGCAGCATCGCCATGCCATAGAGGCCATTGACAGGACACTGAGGGATTTCCTTGACCAGCCTGACCGACCCTTTGGTGGCATCACGGTTGCCTTTGGAGGTGACTTTCAGCAGACTCTGCCAATTGTCCCCAAAGGCTCCAAGGAGGATATCGTGGGAGCTACCCTTCACAAGTCATATCTGTGGCCAAAGATCAAGGTCCTCCATCTGACAGAGAACATGCGGGTGAGAAATGACCCTGACAGAGCCAGGTTTGCAGAATGGCTGCAGAATGTGGGCCAGGGAAAGGATCTCCCACTAGATCATACGTTCTCACTCCCTCCTCACATGGTTTGTGGCCCTGGAATTGCAGAGCTGGTCCAGGAAATATACCCTGGCATTGGCAATGCAATCCCTTCCCAGGACACTTATTTTTTAGAGCGGGCCATCCTCTGTCCCAGAAATATTGAGGTCAATGAGATCAATTCCATGGTGTTGAGGCAGTTTCCAGGTGATGCTCAGGTCTTCCACTGTGCAGATTCTGTCAAGGAAACCGACTTTGCAGAGCAGTATCCCGTGGAGTATCTGAATTCCATAGAGATGGGCAGTCTTCCTCCTGCTCACTTGGAAGTCAAGCCTGGAGTGCCTCTGATGATGTTGCGCAATTTGGATAAGAAGCAAGGACTATGCAATGGGACAAGGTTGCGGTTGGTGAGGATGAGGAATAGAGTGTTGGAGGTCAGGATCATCTCAGGTCCACGTGCAGGAAATACTGCTTTCATCCCCAGGATCACCATTTCACCATCAGAGGGAGAATTACCATTTGTGCTGCAGAGGAGACAGTTTCCAGTGTGTGTGGCATTTGCAATGACCATCAACAAGTCTCAGGGACAGTCTTTGGGTACGGTTGGGCTGGACCTGAGATATCCAGTGTTTGGACATGGTCAGTTGTATGTTGGTGTTTCAAGGGGAACAAGCTGGAACAAAGTGAAGGTCTTGCTTGAGGAGGGTTTGAACACAACCAACATTGTATATAAAGATGTATTACTTAGAGCTCCTTGATTTCTGATATATACTTGATGCAAATTCATTACTTTGATTTTCCCCAATGCACTTGACCTTACTGATATGTTAGACTTACCGATGCATTAGACTTACTGATGTGTTTGACCTTACTGACGCGTTTGACTTGCACCCCCGCGCGAAGTGCGGGTATCCACCTAGTCTATAGTATAAAGTTGCTGGGAGGGTGGTTGTGGGTGTTTTATGTAATAATGTTACGTAATTTTCTGAGTTTGAACGCGAGCGGCGCAGCCGCGAGCGACCGAGCAGCGTTCCTGGTCACTTGACCTGTTCACGTCCAACGCTACTGCGCGCGCACCCACCTTCCCTCAACCCTCCTGTTCGCATTTCCTCTGGCTCAACTGCTGGCAACCTCTGGCTCTCCTGCCCACTGTCTCTGTGCCTGCTGGATCTGTCTGTCTGCTGCTGGATCTGTTCTGCTGCTGGATCTCTGTCTCTGCTGCTGGATCTCTGTGTCTGCTGCTGGATCTTTGTCTGCTGCTGGCTCTCTCTGTGTCTGCTACTAGCTCTCTCTGTGTCTGTCTCTCTCTGTGTCTGTTATTGGGGCTGTCTGTCTCTCTACAGCCCCCTCAGGTAAATATTGTTAATATTTTCGCTTTTTTATCCTCTTTTGACTTCTTTTCAGCCTAGGCTGCTCCTCTCATTGCCTCCCACCTTTCTGGATGGTAATTACTGGCTCTGGTGTGTTTTTTCCTATCATATCTATCATTTCTTCCAATAAATTTCGCTTTTTTATCCTCTTTTTGTCTGCTTTTCAGCCCCTCTCTCAATGCCTCCCACCTTGCCTGTCAGATATTGCTGCATCTGGTGTGTCTTGCTATCCTGGTTTGATATTTATTAGAATCAGCTTCTCTCCATGGTAAATATTGCTATTTCTTCTATAAATTTCGCTTTTTTAATCGCTTTTTGACTTCTTTTCAGCTTAGGTTGCTCCTCTCATTGCCTCCCACCTGTCTTGGTCATCACTACTGCCTCCTGTGTGTTCTTTCTTTATCATATCTGTCATTTCTTCTAATAATTTTCGCTTTTTTATCCTCTTTTTGCCATCTTTTCAGCCCAGGTTCCTCCTCTCAGTGCTTCCCACCTTTCCTGTCTGCCATTGCTGCATCTGGTGTGTGTCTTGCTATCATATTTGTTTTGTTTTGACATTTATTAGAATCAGCTTCTCTCCATGGTAAATATTGCTATTTCTTGCTATAATTTTCGCTTTTTTAATCTCTGTTTGACTCCTTTTCAGCCTATGTTGCTCCTCTCATTGCCTCCCACCTTTCTTGATGGTCATTACTGGCTCTGGTGTGTTTTTTCCTATCATATCTATCATTTCTTCCAATAATTTTCGCTTTTTTATACCCTTTTTGCCTTCTTTTCAACCCATGTTCCTCCCCTCAGTGCCTCCCACCTTGCCTATCTGCCATTGCTGCTTCTGGTGTGTCTCTTCCTATCATATTTATGTTGTTTTGATATTTATTAGGATCAGCTTCTCTCCCTGGTATTTCTTGCAATAATTTTCGCTTTTTTAACCTTTTTTTGACTGGTTTTCAGCCTATGTTGCTCCTCTCATTGCTTCCCACCTTTCTTGGCCATCATTACTGCCTCTGGTGTGTTTTTTTCCTTATCATATCTGTCATTTCTTCCTATAATTTTCGCTTTTTTATTCTCTTTTGGCCTTCTTTTCAGCCCAGGTTCCTCTCAGTGCCTCCCACCTTGCCTGTCTGCCATTGCTGCATCTGGTGTGTATCTTGCTATCATATTTATGTTGTTTTGATATTTATTAGGATCAGCTTCTATCTGTGGTGTTTCTTCCTGTAATTTTCTCTTTTTTGACCTCTTTTTGACTTCTTTTCAGCCCAGGTTGCTCCTGTCATTGCCTCCCACCTTTCCTGCTCATCATTACTGCATCTGGTGTTTTTTTTTTTTTTCTGTCATTCTTGCAATAATTCTCCCTTTTTATCCCTTTTTGTATTTTATTTTATATGTATATACATATATCCTGTATAGTTTAAAAAATAGATATCAATAGATTTCTCTGAATTGGCTAAAAATTAATGACAACACCCCTGCCTGCAAATATGAGTCTATTTCTCTGTTATCCATTGTATAACCTTCTGACATTTATTTATTTTCACTTGCCCCCACAATAATTTCTTTCACTTTTACACTCTTGCAGATACACTATAAACAAGTGACATGCTACAAACAAGGGAAATGCTACTTGGGGGACATGCTATGTATGGGGGGCGTGCTATGCATGGGGGGCATGGTAAGCATGGGGAATACACTATGCATGGGGACATGCTACAAACCAGGGACACACTACGCACACTATACTGCATCTGGTGTGTTTTTTTCTGTCATTTCTTGCAATAATTCTCGCTTTTTATCCCTTTTTGTATTTTATTTTATATGTATATACATATATCCTGTATAGTTTAAAAAATTGATATCAATAGATTTCTCTGAACTGGCTAAAAATTAATGACAACAGCCCTGCCTGCAAAAATGAGTCTATTTCTCTGCTATCCATTGTACAACCTTCTGACATTTATTTCCTACAATAATTTCTTTCACTTTTACGCTCTTGCAGATACACTATAAACAAGTGACATGCTACAAACAAGGGAAATGCTACTTGGGGGACATGCTATGTATGGGGGGCACACTATGCATGGGGGGCACACTATGCAGGGGGGGCACACTATGCATGGGGGACACCTACACATGGGGGATAGGTTACGCATGGGGACATGCTACGCACACTGTACTTGGGAGACAGGCTACACTCAGGGAACACATGCCCATGGGGACATGCTACACATGATTGGCACACAGACATGGGAGAAATGTGTGGAGACATTACCTACCCAGATGTGTTACTTAGAGCTACTTTCAATCATGACAAGTTGTGTTTTACCCAAGTTTCATTTACCCAATGTATTTGACCTAACCCCTGGGCAAAGCACGGGTATCATCCACCCTGGCAATGGTCCCAGCACATCCAGGCTTATCCCACAGGTCCCTGGCAGTCTCAGGTCATCCAGGCTCATCCCACAGGTCCCCGGTGGTCCCTAACCAGTGCTGTGCCACATCCAGGCATATCCTGATGTGCAGCACAGGGGCATGGAGGAGTAGACTTGCAATATGCAGTATTTTCCTGTGGGCAGTTTTATGTTGCACTAATTGGTCATGTTCTTTAATATTGTATACAAAGAGGTATTGCTAAAGCCTGATTAAATATGTAGTTTCATTCCACCAAATAATTCTTTAATACTATCACTACCCCTGTGCGATGTTAGCCTTAACTAACCCGGTGCGAAGCACGGGTCATTGGCTAGTTATATTAATACAATACCTAGAATCAAATTCACTACATGAGTTTCAGTCAACATGCTATGAAAATATAAAGAATACTACTCACCTCTCTCAGTGAATTTATTGTCACTGAGAGAGGAGCCAGCCCTTTAGCGCCCAAGGGCTCGCGCGTCGAAGTCATTTCAAACTCCGCTGGGTGCAGCCGCTTGTGAAAATAGAGATAACAAAATGAAATGGAGAGGTAGGGAGTGACTGGAAAATTTCGAAAATAATCAGAGAAGATGCATGGTACAAGAACAATGTGAGAAGAGATTGAAACACCATACAATAAATCAAATATATTATGCTTGATTTTGGTGCAGGAGCATAAATGCACCCAACATCATCCGTGTGACACCGTCGTATGGCTCCTGTGGGCCTTCGATTTGGTCTGGGATGCCTTGACCTTCAGTCAAGGCAATGGACCTTTCGCGCGGCTGCACAGCGGCGCATGGCAGGGCAGTTTCTAACTGCTCGCTGCTTCGCGGGGATTGATGTCGGGTGTCCCCTGTCAATCCCACGTTCTGGACTCGTAGTCTGCTCGAGAGAGCAGAACGTGCTTGTCTGGCCTCCTGAATGACACGCTCCTGCTGCTCGTTCAGCAGCTGGGTGGTCTGCACTCGAGTCACTGCCTCTTCGGCATGCTGCCTGCGCAGCTCCAGGGCATGCGTGTAGCAACGGGGTTTGTAAAGATGACGATCTTAAGCCTTGTGTCACAAGGGCACAACAGAACTTGACCAAGGAGTGGTATTCTGAATGCCGCGTAGTGACAGTGTAAGGGTAAGATGCAATGGGGACCGCTGGCCGGTTCCCACGCATAAAAACTATACAGTGGGTCCCTAAGGGGCCCACTGGGATTATGTAATAACTAGTATACTTGTATGATACATAGGTTATTTACACACTCCCCCTCTATAGACAACTATAGGGGACCGGTTAGGACTCATAGAGGTCATCCATGATGGTGTCCTCTAGTCACTCCGATACAATGACATCATCGTATGGGGTCGGTGGAGCACGCGACTCCTCTGGAGGCACCTCCGCATCCGCGGGGTGGTTGGGTGAGGCATCTCTACCTCATCACTGGTGGGGGATTCCGCTTGGTTGACGAGGCTGGTGTCCTCACGGAACATGGCCTCGACGGCCGGGTCCTCGGCCTGGGGAGGAGGCCGGAAGCGCGCCAGCTCTTGATCGAGCTGAGCATGGGTGAGCAGTCATGGCACCGCAGCCCTCATGTGGCTGGTCTTGAGGACCTTTTGTTGGCCCTCCCATGCAGCAGCACTGAATGCCGCGCCAGTGAGGCTGCATTGAACGTAATGTTCAATGCGCGCCACTCGTTCGCAAGTGATGCCGGCGTAGCAGGCCAGCCATCGCGCAATCTCAACGAGCGGGATGTCGGGGCCAGCTCGGCCTCCCATGGGATATGGACCCATGATGGATAGCCGCAGGCTGGGGCTCTGCAGTGTCAGGCATTCCCTGGCATCGACGAAGCTCAACCATTGGTCGGTCGAGCTGAACAAGTCAAGGAGTCTCAACTTGAGAGGTGACGCGACCCCTTTAACTTGGGCTGTGAGGGCCTTCAACCACATCCAGATGTCCATGTCGTCTAGGTTGAAGGATCCATCTGCGTTGTCGTGGATGGCCAAAGGGATTCCTTCAGGGTTGTGTATCCAACCCCTTAGGATGGCGGCGATGTCGCGCGGGGTACCACTCGCTATCATGAGACAATCCCATTTGGGATTGTGAGCACGCTGTTTGCGCTCAGTGTGCTTGAACACGCCGATCATCTCGCATGTGCGCAAGGATTGCGGCATGTCTTTTGCGCACGCTAGGCGCTCAACGAATCGTGCGTCGTTGAGTGGGCAGACATCGTACCATTGCGTACGACGCTGTTGTGCCTTTCCTACTGGTTGTGGTAGGAGGCCTGTCTCGGAGATCAGCGGGTCTCCGAGTGGCATGATCACTCCCTCCCCTGGGTAAGGAGGGTGAACTGTCCCCACCGGTGGTGGCAGGTCCACATGAGGCCCGATGTACTGGGCCTCGATCAATGCTACCTGCCATTGTAGGGCAGGGTCATTGATTGTGTGCGACGGTGAAGCCGCCAGGTATGCGCTGATCGGGTTTTCCCTCACAATGGCTAGACCATTGAGGGTGTTGAGGGTGCCACGCAATTTCTTGCGCTTCTTTTTTGGCTGCTCAGCTATACGCTGAGCCCTGTCCGGATCATACGTCTTCCAGACGGAGGAGTCGGACTCCCATCCTTCTCTGACACTGTATGCCGTGTCGGATGGCCCGCTCCGACCCTCTGTCAATGTTGGGGTGGGTGCCGATATTCGGGAAGCCAGTCCCGAGGCTGCGCACGCTGGCAAGGGCACCGTCGCGCGAGGTGATGAGGGCCCGGCCACTGGGTCTGTGGCCAGGTCATGGTGCAGCCTTTTTGAGGCTACATGTGCAAGCTTGAGCTGGAGCTGGAGCACGCTCAGCTGCTCCTTGAGCTCTTTTACTTTGGCACGCTCGGCTTCGAGGGTGTCATCGCGGTCTTCGACCGTGCATTCCAAGTCCTTGACCTCCTTTTTGAGGTCGTGGACATCCCGCAGGGGCTCCACTCGCGCGTCACGTGCGATGCCCCTCGGGAGCCATCCCCAGGCCACGTCGACGGCGTCGCCGATGTCTTCATCCCGCAGTTTTACCTTGCAGGTGCCTGTTGTTGGGTGCATTTATGCTCCTGCACCAAAATCAAGCATAATATGTTCGATTTACTGTATGGTGTTCCAATTCTTTCTCACATTGTTCTTGTACCATGCATTCATTTCTCTGATTATTTTCGAAAATTTCCAGTCACTCCCTATCTCTCCAGTTCATTCTGTTATTCCTATTTTCACAGGCGGCTGCACCCAGCGGAGTTTGAAATGACTTCGACGCGCGAGCCCTTGGGCGCTAAAGGGCCGGGTGCATGTATATGCCTTCTGAGACAGGATTGTACTCCTCTCTCAGTGACAATAAATTCACTGAGAGAGGCGAGTAGTATCTTTCATATTTACATAGCATGTTGACTGAAAATCATGTAGTGTATTTGATTCTAGGTATTGTATTAATATATCAGTGACAATAAATTCACTGAGAGAGTGTATTTGATTCTAGCTTTCTAAGAACTCTACCGAACCTTCCCTGCCATAGCCCCTAGTTGCTAACACCTGTTGCGGCCCGTAAGCGCACGGCGTAATCCGTGCAGGTGGCGCAGTCGTCCAGGTGGACGATTGCCAAAGCGTCTTCCCATCCTACGATCATCCAGTTTTCCTGGTCGACTGGGGCTCATAGGATGTCTGCGGCCCCTTGTCTCGGGGCCGTTGAGCGTGTCACGGACGTTGACGGATCAACATCCATCCCAGCTTTGGGGGGCATCATCTTCGTGGGGAGATGATGGTGGTTCGCTTCCAAGAAGCAATGCACCCTTGGAAAGCTCCGAGGCGAAGATTTAACCACGCCGAGGCTGGCGCGTCACGTGGTCTGCACGTGACAGACCCGTCTAGCGGTGTCTGGGGAGGTCGCGTGGCTTGCTCACCCCCAAAGCTCTAGATAGCTATCTAGGGCTTCAAGGTCCTTGCAGGACGACATGGGTTCCCATGTCATGTCGCCTAGGGTCCAGCGGACCTGGAACTCCAGGTCCATCGAGTTTATCCATCGATGTGCGATAATCTCGTCGACGAGCCACTCCTCGTCATCATTTGCTCCGAAGTCATCAAATGACTTGGCCTCACGACGAGGGAACAATTCATCGTTGTTAGCCTCGCATCGCCGTACGAGGCTTGAATGGAAGACCGGCAAAATGGGACGGCTTTTCAGCTCGTCAGGAAGATCAAGGTTCACCGTCGAGGCATCGTTGTGAGCCTCGACAACACGGTATGGTCCGATGTACCGCGGGACTAGTTTTTTGGCTCTTCCTTTCGGGAGAGTTAGGTTTTGTGTCGAAAGGTAGATGCGGTCGTTGGCCGCGTACCTGTCGCTCGCCATACGTTTCTTGTTTGCATGAAACGTTTGCGTCACTCGATGCTCTATGATTGCATCATGTGCCGCCATCAGGTTCCATTTTGCCTGATGTGTGAATCGGGCTACCCCTTTGAACGGGGTGTCCACGGCTATGGGGAGGTCTATCTGCGGCATATAGCCATGGTTCAGCTCGAAAGGTGCGAACCCTGTGGTCGCGCTGACATTTCTGTTGAGGGCGACCTCAACCATTGGGCATTTCAATGCCCAATCCTTCTGATCGTCTCTGACGACCGCGCGTAATATCTGGCCGATCGAGCGGTTTGCCCGCTCGGTGGCTCCATCCGTTTGGGGATGGAAGGCAGTTGACATGAGGAGCTTAGTCCCCATGAGTCGCTGTAGTTCACGCCAGAAGATCGACGTGAACTTCAAGTCTCTGTCCGAGACGATGGAGTCGGGAACTCCGTGGAGTCGAACGACCTCCTTCAGAAACAGCCAGGCTACTCCCTTGGCTGACACGCTCATCGTGGTTGGTACGAGGTGTACGAGCGACGTTAGTCGGTCGATGACTACCATCAGGTAGTCACAGTCATTGTATTTGGGCAGGGGCCCCATGAAGTCGATGCCAATCGACTGCCACGGCCTATCTGGAATGGGTAGGCTGTGTAGTAGGCCTTTGGGCCGTTGTGGTCCGGTTTTCGTCATCTGACACCTCACGCACGATGTGCAGAACGCTTCTATGTCTGGGCTCATGCCTGGCCACCAATATGATCTTCGAACGTAGTTCAAAGTCTTCAGATGGATGTAGTGGCCGACTATCTGATGTGCCCGATCGATGATGATTTCGATCAGCTTCCTTCCCCCTTGAAGAACAGAGCGGGGGACAGCGATGACGTCTCTTTTGAGCTGGTTCTTAGTCCAGATCAGCCCATCCCGGATCCCGAATCTCAGGTGCGCGTCCGGGTACGCCATGATCTTTTTGAACATGGTGTCCCTGTGGTACGCATCTCGTATGACCTTAAACAGGTCTACGCCTTGCTCGATGACCCGGCGCAGTGGTGCATCGTCATTTCCTGCGGCGATGACTCTGACATCATCCTCGTCGTCGTCGCGTGATGCGGCGACGTTCGCGGGCTCTGGTGAGCCCTCATTCAATGCAGCGGATTCCGTTACTCTCGCCTCTGTCTTCTCAGCGAGGCGTTTAGAGCCTCTTGTCGCCGCTGTTCACAACTCGATATATCGGTCGGTGGGCAATAACTCACCATCCGGGTCTAAACGCGCATCTGCGTTCACAAAGACATGGTCTGGGTGATTGTCATCACTCATGTCGTTCTCGTAGTAGCGCAACAGGCAGTCCGCTACCTTGTTCTCTACACCGTCAACATAAACGGTGTTGAAATTGAACCGGGAGAGAAACTCCCACCATCTGACCTGGTGGTCAGATAGGCTCTTCTGGGTCTCGAAGTACTCGAGCCCTTTGTGGTCTGTGACGAGGGTGAACCTTCACCCCAGCAGTTTGTCCTCCCATTTCATGAGAGCCTCAAGCACCGCGATCGTCTCGTGCTTTTGAGTCTGGTAGTGTTGCTGAGCAATGCTGAACTTCTTTGACAAGAAGCCGGCAGGTCGACAGGTTTTGCAGTCAGGACCTTGGCCATAGACCGCACTGACGCCGGCTTTTGATCCGTCGGTGATCACCCAGATCAGCTCTGGGCACCTTGCGTCTACTGGACGCAGGATTGGGGCCTTACAGGCCAATGCCTTAATGCTTTGCCAGCATTTGTCTAGTAGTGGAGTCCATTCGAATGGACGGTTATTACGCACACAGCCCAATAGTGGGGTGGTATATGCACTAACATCTGGCATGTAGTGTGCCAGATACTGTACCAGCCCGAGGAAACACTGGACGTCGTTGAATGTCCGTGGCCTGCGCCACTCACGGATGCGTTGCATCTTGTCCTCGTCGGCATGTACCCCTCGGCCATCGATGATATGGCCGAGACACTCCATTCGGATGGAATAGAGGTCCACCTTTTTCTTGCTCAGACAAAGGTGATTCTTCCTCAGTCTGCCAAAGACGATGTAGAGGTGCTCTTCATGCTCTTGTATTGAGAGCGAGAATATGAAGATGTCGTCCATGTATACATGGACGAAGCGACCTATGCAGTCGCGGAAAATGGCTGTCATCAGCTGTTGGAATGTTGATGGGGTGTTACAGTCCCCCATCTGTATCACCTGGCTCCTGAAGGTGCCAAGGATCGTGGCAAAGGCAGTCTTTGCTACGTGATCCGGATGGATCCAGATCTGCTCGTATGGATCCGGATCTGCTCGTATGCTTCTGACATATCGAGTTTTGTTCAATACCGACAGCGAGCCATGTCGCTGCAGATGACATCCTGATCCGGGAAGGGTGTGATGTCCTTCACCGTGTTCTCGTTCTGCTGACGCAGATCGAAGACGGTTCGCAATGTACCGTTCTTCTTTGGCACACACAGCATGGGCACGGCCTGCTGCGTGACTGCCGGAATCCACCACTTTGCAGTGGTGTATCGTTCTATCTTAGCCGACAGTTCCTCTCGGAAGTGTTCAGGGCATTTCGGTAGTCGATACCGCATGTGCTTGTTGGGATCGATGAGGTTGATCTCATGGTTGATCTCCCGTAGTGGCGGGAGTTCTAGTGGAATTCCACTGACTAAGTCAGTGATTCGTTCCATCCATTCCTCGCCTCCGCGAGGAAGGTCATCATCCGTGAGGATGATGGTGGTGGTTGGCTTAGAAGCCATTAGGTGCTGTTGGCGTCTATTAGGTCCGGCGGCGTGCAGAACCGCTTTCTGTTGGGTGCATTTATGCTCCTGCACCAAAATCAAGCATAATATATTCAATTCCTTGTGTGGTGTTTCAATCTCTTCTCACATTGTTCTTGTACCATGCACTCACTTCTCTGATTATTTTCGAAATTTTCCAGTCACTCCCTACCTCTCCATTTCATTTTGTTATCTCTATTTTCACAAGCGGCTGCACCCAGCGGAGTTTGAAACGACTTCGACGCGCGAGCCCTTGGGCGCTAAAGGGCCGGGTGCACGTATATGCCTTCTGAGACAAGATAGTGCTCCTCTCCCAGTGACAATAAATTCACTGAGAGAGGCGAGTAGTATTCTTTATATTTTCATAGCATGTTGACTGAAAATCATGTAGTGAATTTGATTCTAGGTATTGTATTAATATAACAGTGACAATAAATTCACTGAGAGATTGAATTTGATTCTAGCTTTCTAAGAGCTCTACCAAACCTTCCCTGCCATAACCCCGAGTTGCTAACACTTTCCTCTTCCCCATCGCTTTCACCGTTAGGTGAGAGCGCCTCTCCCTACGGTTGTAGGGTGAGTTCGAGGACAAGTCGTCCCACGACTCGTCCTCCTGGCTTCAATGAGCCAGGTTAGGCTTCGGTGCCCGGGTGATCCTGCTCACCCATGGCCCCTTGTCTTCGTTTGTCGATCCGTCGTCGTCAAATGAGACCTTGCCCGTGGGGATCACTTCATTCCCCTTGCGGATCGTCCCTGGGCTCGAGAAGTCCAGGGTTATGCCGAATCTCCTTAGGAACAGTGTCCCTAAGATAGCGTCGTAATATTCGTCGTATGTCTCACGACCACATTTGATGGTCGTGTTCATTCCATAGTTGATCATGGAACGGCTGCCTATGCAGGCTAGCTGCAGCGCGATTGGCTGCTCCAGGGAGAATGTCTTCATCCCTGTAGCTCGCGTGAATTCGGGGGATAGCAGTACCCCTTCGCTGCCGCTATCTAGCAGGCAGTGGGCTTTTACGCCGTTTATTTCCCAGTACCCCGATAGGGTACGGTTCTCACTGCGTGGGCGTGTTGGCCACGTCCTGTGTTTGCTTCAGTGGTGATACACCGGGACGGCTGGCGGCGGCATTCACTGCTTGTCCCGCTCCTTTCGGCGCGGGTCTTCCACGTTGTGACTGCGTTCGTTGGCTGTGGACTGTCGCGAGCTCGGATGAGTTGCGTCGTGTTCCCCACATGGGCAGAGGGCTTTCTGGACGTCCTCCAGCGTGGCTGCGTCTTGCAGCCTGATCTCCTCCACCTGGTGGAGTTCCTTGCCGATTGCCATTAGGGCGGCGGTGGCGTTGTCAAGCTGCGATGCCAGCTGATCATGCTTGTGGCGCGTCAGCGTGCTTCGGTGCAGCACAGCCTGCACCTGTTTGTTCAGGGCCTCTGCCGTCTAGTGGTCGATGGCATGAGCCCTCAAGCTCTTGCGACTGGAGCTCCAGTATTCCGAGTCCTGACCATCATCTGGGGCTCGTCTTTTTTGCCGTCGTCCCCCTTCAGGGACGATCGTCGTCGCTCTACTTCGTGAGCGTCGGTTTGAGTCGTGGCTTTGTGCCCACCTCGATGTTATTGCTCTACCGTCTGACGACGGCGAGACTTCTCTGCCCTTTCCTTTGTCTCTGGGCAGAGAGGAATGGGGGGGCAGTGCCGGCTTGTTGCCCGGCATCGTCTCTTCCTCAGCCATGCTCGACGAGACGTGGTCGGGGTTTTCCTCGTCCTCTATTGGGGGGACGAGGGTGGTGAGATCTATGATCTCTCCGTCTTCTATTGTCCTGGACTCTTGGTCCAGGGTAGCATCAGCCGTCGTGTCGCTGGGCTGCACCTGAGGCATGGACCTCGAGCTCGTCGCTCAAGTCCATCTTCGACTGCGTGGAATCATCATGCTCGCAGCCGACAGTAGGGGGTCTACTGGAGGGTCTCAACGATGTTTAGTCATCGATGCAGCGATATTTTTCAAGATTGCTTCAAATCCACTATCGGTTGGTCGCGTGGCGATCAACCGCAGGATAGTTAAAAAAGGTGTAAAGATGACGATCTTAAGCCTTGTGTCACAAGGGCACAACAGAACTTGACCAAGGAGTGGTATTCTGAATGTTATGTAGTGACAGTGTAAGGGTAAGATGTGATGGGGACCGCTGGCTGGTTCCCACGCATAAACTATACAGTGGGTCACTAAGGGGCCCACTGGGATTATGTAATAACTATTGTACATGTAGATACATAGGTTATTTACATTTCGGTAGAGTCAGGTTTTGGGTCGAGAGGTAGACGCGGTCATTGGCTGCGTACCTGTCGCTCGCCGTACGTCTCTTGTTTGCATGAAACGTTTGCATCACTTGATGCTCAATGCTTGCATCATGTGCCGCCATCAGGTTCCATCTGGCCTGATGTGCGAACCAGGCTACCCCCTTAAACGGGGTGTCTGTGGCTATGGGGAGATCTATCCGCGGCATATAGCCATGGTTCAGCTCAAAGGGCGCGAACCCTGTGGTTGCACTGACATTGCTGTTGAGGGTGACCTCAACCATTGGGCATTTCAATGCCCAATCCTTCTGATCGTCTCTGATGCCCGCACGCAATATCTGTCCGATCGAGCGGTTTGCACGCTCGGTCGCTCCATCCGTTTGGGGATGGAAGGCAGTCAACATTAGGAGCTTGGCCCCCATGAGTCGCTGTAGTTCACGCCAGAAGATCGACATGAACTTCGAGTCCCTGTCCGAGACGATGGAGTCTGGGACTCCATGGAGTCGAACGATTTCTTTCAGAAACAGCCAGGCTACTCCCTTGGCTGACACCCTCGTCGTGGTTGGGACGAGGTGGACGTGCAATGTTAGTCAATCAATGACTACCATCAGGTAGTCACAGTCATTGTATTTGGGCAGGGGCCCCATGAAGTCGATGCCAATCGACTGCCACGGCCTATCCGGAATGGGTAGGCTGTGTAGTAAGCCTTTGGGCCGTTATGGCCCAGTTTTCGTCATCTGGCACTTCGCACACGATGTGCAGAATGACTCAATGTCCGGGCTCATGCCCAGCCACCAATATGACCTTCGAACGTAGTTCGATGTCTTCAGATGGCCGTAGTGACCGGCTATCTGGTGTGCTCGATCGATGATTATTTCAATCACCTCCTTCCCCCCTGAAGAACAGATCGGGGGACGGCGATGACATCTCGTTTGAGCTGATTCTTTGTCCAAATCAGCCCATCCCGGATTCTGAATCTCAGGTGCGCGTCCGGGTGCTCCATGATCTTTGAGAACATGGCATCCCTATGGTACAGGTCTACGCCTTGTTCAATGCTCTGGTGCAGGGGCACGCCATCATTGCCTGCGGTGATGACTCTGACATCATCGTCGTCGTCGTCGTGTGATGCGGCGCCCACCGGCGGGCTTTTGTGAGCCCTCGTTTAATGCGGCGGATTCCATTATCTGCGCCTCTGTCTTCTCTGCGAGGCGTTTAGACCATCTCGTCGCTGCTATTCACAGCTTGATATACCGGTCGGTGGGCAATAGTTCACCTTCCGGGTCTAAACACACATCTGCAATTCTGAAGACGTGGCCCGGGTGATTGTCATCACTTATGTCACTCTCATAGTAGCGTGACAGGCAGTCCGCTACCTTGTTTTCTACACCGTCAACATGTACGGTGTTGAAGTTGAAACGGGACAGGAACTCCCACCATCTGACCTGGCAGTCAGATAGGCTCTTCTGGATCTCGAAGTATTCGAGCCCTTTGTGGTCTGTGACGAGGGTGAACCTTCATCCCAGCAGTTTATCCTCCCATTTCATGAGAGCCTCAAGCACCGCAATTGTCTCGTGTCGTGAGTCCGGTAGTGTTGCTGGGCAACACTGAACTTCTTTGACAAGAAGCCAGCTGGCTGACAGGTTTTCCAGTCGGGGCCTTGGCCGTAGACTGCACCGACACCAGCTTTTGACCTGTTGGTGATCACCCAGATTGGCTCTGGGCACCGTGCATCTATTGGACGCAGGATCAGGGCCTTACAGGCCAACGCTTTGATGCTCTGCCAGCATTTATCCAGCAGTGGTGTCCATTCGAATGGATGGTTGTTACGCGCACAGCCCGATAGTGGGGTCGTGTATGTGCTAACATCTGGCATGTAATGTGCCAGATATTGTACTAGCCCGAGGAAACACTGGATGTCGTTGAACGTCCACGGCCTTCGCCACTCGCAAATGCGCTGCATCTTGTCCTCGTCGGTGTGTATGCCTTGGCCATCAATTATGTGGCCGAGGCACTCCATTCAGATGGAATAGAGATCAACGTTTTTCTTGCTCAGAAAAAGGTGGTTCTTCCTCAGTCTGTCAAAGACAATATAGAGGTGCTCCTCATGCTCTCGTATCGAGAGCGAGAAAATGAAGATGTCGTCCATGTAGACATGGATGAAGCGACCTATGCAGTCACGGAAAATGGCTGTCATCAGCCATTGGAACGTCAATGGGGCATTACAGTCTCCCATCTGTATCACTTGGCTCCTAAACGTGCCAAGGATCGTGGCAAAGGCAGTCTTTGCTACGTGATCCAGATGAATCCGGATCTGCTCGTATGCTTTGGACATATCAAGTTTCGTGCGATATCGACAGCGAGCCATGTCGCTGCGGATGATATCCTGATCTGGGAAGGGCGTAACGTCCTTCACTGTGTCCTCGTTCTGCTGGCGCAGATCGAAAACGGTCCGTAGTGTACCGTTCTTCTTCGGCACACACAGCATGGGTACGGCCTGCTGTTCAACTGCCGGAATCCACCACTTTGCAGTGGTGTATCGTTCTATCTTTGCCGACAGTTCCTCTCAGAAATGTTCAGGGCACTTCGGTAGTCGATACCGCATGTGTTTGCTGGGATCGATGAGATTGATCTCGTGGTTGATCTCCCACAGCGGCGGGAGTTCCAATGGAATCCCACTGACTAGGTCAGTAATCCTTTCCATCCATTCCTCGCAGAGGCGAGGGATGTCATCATCTGTGAGGATGATGGTGGTGGTTGGCTTAGAAGCCATTAGGCGCTGTATGCATCTATTAGGTCCCACAGCGCATGGAACCGCTTTTCTTTTTCCCATCGCTTTCACCATCAGGTGAGAACGCCTCTCCCTACGATTGCAGGGCGAGCTCGAGGACGAGTCGTTATGGGACTCGTCCTCCTGGCTTCAATGAGCCGGGTTTGGCTTCGGCGCCGGGGTGACCCTGCTCACCCTTGGCCCCTTGCCCTCATTCATCAAGTCATCATCGTCGAACAAGACCTTTCCTGTGGGGATTATTTTGTTCCCCTTGTGGATCGTCCCTGGGCCTGAGAAGTCCAGGGTGATGCCAAATCTCCTTAGGAACAGTGTCCCTAAGATCACATCATAATATTCGACATTCGCTATGTCAAAATATTTGTTGTATGTTTCACAACCAAATTTCATGGTCATGTTCGTTCCATAATTGATCGTGGAATGGCTGCCTATGCAGGCTAGCTGCAGCGCAATTGGCTGCTCCAGGGCGAATGTCTTCATCCCTGTAGCTCGCGTGAATTCAGGGGATAGTAATACCCCTTTGCTCCCGCTATCCAGCAGGAAGTGGGCTTTTACGCCATTTATTTCCCAGTACCCCAAGAGGGTACAGTTTTCACTGTGCGGGTGCGTTGGCAGCATCCTATGCTTGCTTCGGTGGTGATACACCAGCTCAGCCGCCTTGTCTGGCGTGACCGACGTGCGTGCCACCATGACTTTCGTGGTGGCGTCGTCTTCTGGCGTGATTCTGATCGTGCTGGATCTGTAGGCGGTGTCTTCTGCCTCCTCATCCCATTCATAGTATTGGGACAGCTCCGGATCGCACTCTTCAGCAGGCGCGTCTCCGTTGTCTGGAGATTCGTTGGGTTGGGGATCACCCTCCCCCTCTTCATCAATCCATTGAAGAGAATTTTGACCGAGATCTGTCTCCGGATCCTGTGTCTCATTGTCGTGCCTCGCGGCTGCTGTCCTTATACCGGACTTAAGCTGGGGGCACTCCGCTTTCTTGTGGCCAGGTTGGCCACATTCAAAGCAGGTAGTGCTGCTTTGGCTGCCGCTGGGCCAATCGTTAGGCCAGCCCAACGCTTTTGTTGGTCGGGCAGGTCGCGGGGACGACCCTGACGCTTGAGGCTGTTTAGCTTCAGGTGGACGTCCAGCTTGCGCTGGGCGTGGGGGCGGCGGTCGCTGGGACGCTCCACTTCTGGAGAACAGGCTTGGCCTGGTTAGGCCCGTCTGTGTCACCAGCTTGCTTCCTGTAAGCCAGGCAGCACTTGCTGTTGCCGCTGCGCTTTCTGCGCGGCGCATCCCCATATTGTATTGGGATGCCTCCTCTATCATTCGGGCCGTCTCAAAGAGTTGCTCTATCGAGCTGCTCTCGGCGTTATAGCCCTTTTTGAGGACTTTGTTGCCCAGCGTCTCACACAGCACCGACACGAACCATCTCCTGAACATGTAGTCGTCTGGCAGCTGTATCATACGCGCCACGTATTTCATGAGCTTGTTCAGCATCTCCTGAATGCTTCGTGCCCTGCATGACTGCATCAAATTATTCAATGCGTGGTGGTACGTCAGTGTGTGCAGGAACCTTTTTTGAAGGCCCTGCATCACTGTTTCCAGGGTCCAACTGCGGACCTGGCGATCGAAATGTTCTACGTTTCGAAGGAACCATTCCTGGGCTTTGCCAGTCAGGTGAGTGCCCATCCTGCATGTCTATGCTGGTTGGCCCTAGGAGGCAGTTCATTTTCAGCCATCATAAGATGGCTGTGACAAAGATTTCAAACTCTTCGAGGTCATATCCCCCAGCATATGGCTCGGGGTGAGCCAGCTTTATGCCGGCTTTTGCAAGCACAGACTTCTCCGGGTCTGTGTCGGCGGCGTCTGCCAATGCCACGCCGATCATCCATGTGATCCCGTCGTACGGCTCCAGTGGTGTGACGTCAGCCTGATACAGTATGCCCTGGCCCTCTGTTGAGGCCATGGATCATTCGCATGGTTGTGATGCCATGCGGGGCAGGCTGTTGTATGCCCTGACGGGCCCCAGGCTCAGGATCGGGAGCATTTTGTGCTCTCGAGTCCGGGGGTGTCTTGTGCCTGGTGTCCCCAGTCAGTCCCACGTTGCGGATCCGCAGCCTGCTGTTGTAGGCTGCGCCCGCTTGTCGTGCATCCTGCATGGCTTGCATGAGCTGTTCGTCGGGCTGTTGAGCAGTGTGGCTTTGGGCCACCGCTTCCTCAGCGTTCTTTGCCAGCAGCTCGAGGGCCCGCGTATGGCGGCATGTGGCTGCGGCCTCTTTTCGCTGCCAGTGCTCAACTTCAAGCTCTAGGCTCTCTGTCGTCACTTCAGAGTCAGGCTCTGAGGCGACCTGCTCTCTGACGATCTGTTGGATCGTCTTGCAGCTGTCTGTTGGGTCAGCCGGTTTCTCTTGGGGTTCATTTCTGAACCGCATGTCCTGTTCGACCGGGACAGCTGGCGGCAGCATTCGCTGCCTGTCCAGTTCCTTTCATCGCAGGTCTTCCACGTCATGACCACATTCACTAGCTGTGGACTGTCGCGAGCTTTGATATGGTGCTTCACGTTCCCCACGTGAGCGGAGGGCCATCTGGACATTCTCCAGCGTGGCCACGTCTTGCAGCCTGATCTCCTCAGCTTGGTGGAGTTCCTTGCCGATCTCCATGATGGTGGTGGCAAAATTGTCAAGCTGCGATGCTAGCTAATCATGCTTGTGGCGCGTGAGGGCGCTCCAGTGCAGCGCAACCTGCACCTGCTTGTTCAGTGCCTCTGCTGTCTCATTGTCAATGGCGTGAGTTCTCGAGCTCTTGCAACTTGAGCTCGAGTATTCTGAGCCCTGACCGTCGTCGGGGGCTCACCTTTTTTGCTTTCGTCCTCCTTCGGGGACGATCGTCGTTGCTCTGCTTCATGAGTGGCGGTTCGAGTCACGGCTTTGTGCCCGTCTCGATGTTGATGCTCTGCTGTCTGACGACGGCGAGCCCTCTCTGCCTTTTCCTTTGTGTCTGGGCAGAGGGGATTGGGGGGGCGGTGCCGGCTTGTTGCCCGGCACCGTCTCATCCTCAACCACGCTCGACGAGACATGGTCGGGATTTTCCTCGTCCTCCATTGGGGGGACAAGGGCAGTGAGATCTACGATCTCTCCATCTTCTGGCGTCCTGGACTCTTGGTCCAGGGTAGCGTCAGCCGTCGTGTCACTGGGCTGTGCCTGTGCCGTGGACCGTGAGCTTGATGCTCGTGTCCATCTTCAACTGCGTGGAATCATCACGCTCGCAGCCAACAGTAGAGGGTCTATTGGAGGGTATCAACAATGTTTAGTCGTCGACGCAGCGATCTTTTTCAAGACTGCTTCGAATCCACAATCGGTTGGTCACGTGGCGATCAACCGCAGGATAGTTAAAAAAGGTGTAAAGATGACAATCTTAAGCCTTGTGTCACAAGGGCACAACAGAACTTGACCAAGGAGTGGTATTCTGAATGTTATGTAGTGACAGTGTAAGGGTAAGATGTGATGGGGACCGCTGGCTGGTTCCCACGCATAAACTATACAGTGGGTCCCTAAGGGGCCCACTGGGATTATGTAATAACTAGTATATGTGTATGATACATAGGTTATTTACACGGCTTGCGCATCTTTCTGTTGCCAGTGCTTGACTTCGAGCTCCAGACTCGCGGCCGTGTCCTTGGAGTCGACCTCCAAGGCCACCTGTTTGCGGATCACCTGTTGGGTGGTTTTGCCATCCCTCACTGGGGCCGTGTTGGTCCCGCGGTTTCTCGATTTGTTCCTGAATCATACGTCCTGCACGCATGGGATGTTTGGCGGCGGCATCCGTCGCCAATCGTGTGCTTCGCGCTGGTCTTCAGCGGCGCTGTCGCGCCCACCATCTGTCGCTCTATGCGACCCTCGGTGGCGGCAACCCTCATTCTTTTCTTCAAGGGCTTGTAGTGTCGCCCTTACGCCGGCAATTTCTGTGTTGCTCTGGCGCACGTCAGTGTGGGATTCCGCCAGTGATGCTCGCAGGCCCGCAAGCGACCTTGCTAGTCTGCGTGCCGTCATGACTATGCCGGCCTGCTCGTTCCTCGCATCGGCGTGGCTGATGCATTGGGTTGCTTCATGTAGCTGATTGTTCACCCGCACGGTCACCATTGTTTCATCAGCGGTGTTTGTCCTCGAGCTCTTTCAACTTGAGCTCGAGTATTCCGAGTCCTGATTATCCTCAGGTGCTCGTCGTTTTTGACGTTGTTCCTTGGGAGGAGCAACGGTTGTCCAATCTTTTGACTGGGGGGTTGCATCGCGGCTCTTAACTTGTCGTGACGTCCGGTCCGATGCTGAGCCTTCGTCATTGCTGACAGGGGATCTCGCTTGGCCCTTGCCCTTGTCGCGAGGTGGGGGCAAGCGGGATGGGGAGCGTGACTTGTCCCCGTCCTGTCCTTCCGCTTCGTCTACGCTCAGAGACACGTGGTCGACGGTGTCCAAGTCCTCTGGTGCCAGGACGGGTGTGGCGAGGTCTATGACTTCGCCGTCTTCTATCTCCTTGGGCCCTGAGCCCAAGGTAGTGTCAGCCGTGGTGTCGCTAGGCTGCACCGGGGTTTTGTTGCGCAAACTGCTAGATCACGTCGTTCGACTGAGCGGGTACATTGCAGGTGCACAGTCGATTGTAGTATGTTGTACTATGTTAGTTTTCCGACGATTTTTCAATCGTCAGCACAGCGATCTTGTCTAAGATGCTGCAAGAACCACTCTTCAACTGTTTGCTAGGCAAACAGTCGTTGGAAGTTCAAAAAGGTGTAAGATGGTTGGCTTATTACTTGTGTTATCACAAGGCAGTAGAACTCGACCAAACTATGGTGATTCTAATACGACGTAGTGACGGTTACAGGTAAAGTTAAGCTGGGGAATCCCGGGGGATTCCCATGCAAGAACTATACAGTGGGTCCATGAGGACCCACTGGCACTATGTAAGCTACCAGTTATTATGTGTTGCCTCACGGCAACACAGGTAAATATCTATATTTACAGTGATGGGGTCAGTGATGAACCATCACACCAGGTAGGGGATGTCGATCGTGTTTTATGGCATGACTACTGGCGAATGATGCGAGTAGTGAATGGTGATTCGGTGAATCCGGCGAAGGGAAAACAGAGTGAACATAGAGATGGAGGGATAAAAGGGAAAATGGGGGTAACTTGATACAAGAATAAATGGGCCATGACAGTGATCTTAGGACCTTGTATCACAGGGCAATCAGAACTCAACCAAATGTGTGGTAATCCTGGGTGCTATGTAGTGACAGTGTAAGGTAAGAGTAAGATGGGGAACCACAGTGCGGTTCCCATGCAAGAACTATACAGTGAAGGACCCATTGGTATTAAATAATCATGCAGGGGCCGCGGTAGCTTAGTGGTAAGCCTGCCCCGGGGGTTGAGCATATAAGCTAAGGCTGAGTGTTCAACCCTAGCCCCTCCGGAGATAACACCCTAGACACTCTGGCAAATTTCTGCCACACCGATTGCCAATAACATCCGATTGCCTGCCCCAAATATGTGTTACGACTGTTCCGCTCAACCATCTCTGCCACATCCGCATATCCTCCGCACCACCTCCCCACCACCTCCGACTCTATTCCACAACATCCGCACCATCTGCAACCCTCTACCTCGACCCTTGTTATTTCAGTACCCCTGGCCACCTCCAGATACCGGCCCCCCTACTCGACCCTGAACACAGCAAGATACTATTTCCGTAATTCCGTTTCTTCCAATGCCATTGTACTTACCCTACCCTGCACCCCCCTTGTCATCCCATTGTTCCGCATTAGTTACTTGCCCCGTATGTCTATCCGATTCCCGCACTCTCCGGAATTTGCTTAGTAGCATATCATTACCTGTTGCTTCTGCTCTTTGTATAAAACCCCCTCATGTATGTCTCCGTTTCTGCAATCAGATAATCGACTTCAATACGTGATTCCCTTCGCACTGTCTCCTGTTCTTAGCACAGCGAGTTTTGCTAGTCTTGTCTCCTTCCGCTCTCGACCCTCTGTCCTCCGCCTCTTCCGACCTTTGTTCTCCGACCCTCGAACCTCGACTCTCAGTACTCTGTTCCCGACTTCCACCTTCTCCGATATCTGCAAGTCAATCCCGAAATACTTAGGACGGTAGTTCATCAGGGGCGCAACACATAAGTTGAAGCCGTTGTCCTTTCCAGTTCCAACCTCCGGGAATTCCGATACGTAACAATATGAATGGTGGTATACTCAACTATCCCTTCCAATTCAGAACCGACCCTTTAGGAACACAATGACACCTACTCCAATTATCTAATCCAGCCAACCGACGCATTGGAGTACCGGGTACCTGTACTATCATGATTTGTCACACCGACAGCCAGAGGCTGGGCCAGAAACATCGGCAGTAGACTGCAGCTGCTGCCACTCGTTGGGATGCGGGAAAGGTGTCATGGTGGTGTCGCAGCTGAGGGGTACAAATTGAAGTACACATGGGTATTACATGCCCAAATAAGCCGTGGAAGGTCGATTACTATGCGGTTTATGGGTTGGACTGTTTGGCTTTAAAGGGGTGCTGAGGGGAGTATTGGTGTTTCAGAGGCATGATCATCCTTATATATACCAAAAACACACCCCGCTTCACACAAGCATGGATCAGCTCAGGGTGTCACCCACTGAGCACATGCAGAGATAGAGACAAGGATGGTTAGATTACAAGGGACAAGTCAGAAAAATGTATGCATCGTCTTACATAGGGCAACGCCTGAAAAGACAAAAATGGATATAAAAAAAATTTTTTTTAAATCATGCCAGTAGCACACATTGCCTTAGGGGCAATGCAAGTCAATAGGGTATTTACACCCTACCACCTGACAAGCCAACCATGGACAAGCTTATCCAGGAAAAGAGGCATTGGTTGAGTGAGTGGTCTCACAACAGAGCTTCCATTCTGTACTCGCAATCAAGAAGCCTGCAGATGAAGGTCGATGAGAACGTCGTATATCGCTGCGCGGCGGCCGGTGCCGGGCGGGGCTTACGTGAGCACCCCGCGTTTCTGCTCCCAGCACCCACCGCAACGACAGCAGCGACCGCGCTGGCGAAGGCGACGCCGGCCCATGCTATTATCAAACCTCGCGCGGAGCTTTCAATATTCTCGCTCACTGATATCCCTCGCCAATACCCACCGAACCCTTTTTTATCCTTCTGGACCACCACCGTCGCCGGATTCATTGCGCAGAGGAGAGTTTCCGCCTGAACCTCGTGCTCACATGTCAGAAGAACAATTCAGTGCTGTTCGACAATCTAGTGGAAAACCCACTTTCTCCAGTGATTTATTCGAAGGCATCGTAGATGGAGAGGATCGTAAAACTGTCTCAATTGGGGGTACGCCTGCAGATAGATGGGAACAGTTGGCAACCCGACGCGCCGACCAGCTTCCTCCTAGTGTACATGAGGGTAATACTGATACTTTATTCCTTGCCCAAATTCTAGAATTAAGCTCTATTCCCAGGGCGAACCGTTCTTGTTCGGCCTAGCGAAGGTGTTGGACAGGCATACTACAAGCTCCAAGGTATATTGAGAGCGAACAATGTAAGAACGGAATTGAGGTTAGCAGAGCGACATGAGAAAAAGGGAACGAAACGGCGTCGATTACGCAGCGAGAGATGGAGGCGGAAGTTTGCGGATGAGGTATGTATCAGCGTGGTACATAAATAACCTGGGAGTATTGACAATAGACTGCAGGTGAGAAAGAAAGTAAAACTTGTAACTGAAATCAGATTGCGGGATCGTATGTGGGGTGCTAGGCATTAGAGTCAAGGTTCTGTAACAATTCACCTTATCACAGTTCTTTCATATTACACCTCTGATAATGGCTTTGGTCTGCGCACGCATGAGTGCTGGCTCCCGGATAATTGTGTGTGGCGATCATGACTTTGTCTCGAGATAATGTGAGCCTCTCTTGTTCAAACGCCGCTCTAGCTACTAGTACTGTCTGACTATATTGCCAAAGAAGACCCGACTACCCGTCCAAATATGATAATGAAACGCCAAAGAAATATACCAGCCTCTGCGCCACGAGTTGGGACGCTGCTTCTCTCTTCCCTTTTACGACGTCGCTGGGCGTCCCTCTCGTTGACGACATGTGACACATGGAGTCGGACTAACGCGAATTGGGTTTTTAACTGGCAAACCCATCATTCTGATACAGTTTTGGGATTTGCAACCTGTGAGGTACCCTCAAGCAAACATCCAAAGGAAAGAAAGAATTCGTGAGCAGTGAGTACCCGGGTTAGCCCAGGGCACTTGTCAGCGCTCCTCATGGCATTGATGGACGTGCTCTACCGTATGGATGGTGGTGCCTCTGACTGAAAAGGCAATTGGAACGCAGACAGTCGTAACGACGTGTGGACATGGACACGAAATGACCGCAGGGCGTATGATATCTTCCGTCAACAATCTTTCTTCCGGAAAGTCAACATCGTTCACGAGCATACTGAAGAATCTCACGTTATGGCACATCTTCGCAAGCGTAAGTCGAAAGCAGTCTGCCGTCGAAGAACTGTGATGGATCCACACCGGAGGGTGGAAGAACTGTTGCAGTGGAAAAAACTTCCTGCCGTAAGAGACCTGGTTTTAAATCAGGGGGATGCTGCTGTGGCCATAGTGCTGGACGTTGCTCGGAATCAAGGTGTTTGCGTGCAGGCTTCTTCTAGGTGAGGGGTTTACGTCTTGAAAGGTAACCTCGCTACTCGTCGCTCCACCATCGATCTTCCTACTATCAGCCGAGCCGCTCCTACTGGAAATGGTACTGGATATGACGTTTCTGTTACGTCCTAACTGCTCGCGCGTTCCAGAGTCCACACGCTAGACAGCCCCATCTTCAAGGGAGGCCACCACTCAGCAGGCAACACGTCTGATCTGCCACTCTGAGGCGCGCGAAGTATTATAATACGCATCTCTGCCTCATCGAGAACCAGGGGACAAATCAAACCCAATCAAGATAACTTTTTATAGCTACTGGGTAACATGACCTTTGCATGCTTAGAGCTGTATTATAGCGCGTTTGAAAGACCATTGCCAGGGACAACCGTCTGCACAATTAATGTAAGTTGACGAGTAAAATGCGCACAAATATCGAGCTCCATGTAATGACATGCTACGTCACCCTTAATTCGCCGCGAAGAGAACTCGAGCTCGAACTCCAGAATTGTAGGGAACAAAGCGGTGAGCCTTTCCGTTGCGTTACCTTTCATAGTTACTAATGCTAGGTAGGTGCGCCCTCGTTAAGTTTGAAGACAACAAGCTCCTGCCAAGGTCATCATGTTGAAGGTCAAGTGCCACAGCCTGCCACGATCTACCTGGTGTCATTCTTGGCACATATGATTGCGGCAAATATAGCCCACCGTGCGTACAAAGCCGTGGGTGGTGTGTGACCTAAAGAAGCTTTGCTTGGGGAGTGAGAAGGCGCCGAGTCAGAACCATGTTCAAGGTACCGGCCCTTATGAGTTCCAGTCGAATAACTTTCCAGTACCAGGATATAATAGCCACCCATTGAATGTTCTCCCGAAGGGTGGAATGTCACTCGTTTATGAACGCTCAGGTCGAATGTGTTCCGTCGACGCTTCCTTTCAACGGGGGGCCCAGCCAACAAGGCAAAGGCGTATCAGCCGCAACTCAAGTGGCGAAGACGGGGATTCAACCCTCGGCAATCCTGGAGTTTTTTTGTTTGCCTTGCTGATCGTGTGGCCGTCGTCGGGTGCCGATCCGGGCTAGGTCTCGAGGTCGGCTCTCGCAGAAGCTGGTGCACGTGTGTACGCCCTTGACCTCCCTCCACTCCAAGAATTCGTGGAGGCAAGACACTGTATGTCGATAGTTTCGGACGGGAGTACTAGTCGGAGGCGTGAATATATGTGACCAATCAAAAGAAGCCTTGGGCGAACGGTAGAGGTCAGTGCATGATACTTAGAAAAGGAAGAGCTGACGTTGGTGTCGCATCTACAGGATATAAGTCAGGGATCCCCAGCCTCAGAGTACGAGGGAATTCCAGAGGGTGAGCAAATTGTCAGGTCCGAAAAGCAGTTAGGTAGTGTTTTTGGTACCAATAGATATTAGCTCAACTGAATTGAAAATATTAGGCACACGATTCAGTAGCTAATATTTATTGGTAGCAAAAACGCTGGAGGCCAGTGAGGGGCCTGAGGGGCATGCAGGCTGGCAGGCTGAGCAGGGCTGGCAGGCTGATAGACACAGTAATGATCATGGAACGTGAATGTGACATAACCGGGTGCTGCATACCGCACCGCGCAGGCTGGAAAGGACTCGGAGCATCGTCCTGGATCGATTACATCCATGAGCGGGAGAGCTTACTCTCATGGAGCAGAGTTGGATCAAAATACCACACATTGACACTAAAATAATAGGGACAACCATGCATGCATTCCGTATAACGCATCAGAGACTCGTGCCGTCATACAGATGACACACAGGCGCAGCCGGGGATACTAACTAGGGTCCACAGGCAATCCGCGTCAGAACTCAGAGCTCGTTCGGCTACGGAATTGTAATTTACACTTGGAAAACCCAGTGCCAATTGGGATGGTGCGGTCTTGCGATTTCATTTGCTGCGTTTCAGCCCGCCGAACGCAACACCACCACCTGTGTGATTTCGCTCAATTTCACCAAAACCAGCCGAACACTCCTAGTAACTACACTTCTGTCACGTGACAGCGTAGTCAATGTTGCGTCGTTTGGAAGCATGGCCTGTCTCGATCGAGACAGGGCCGGAAGGCTGCCCAAAGGGCCATTCTGTTGGTGCTTACAGGTGCCCTTGTCACTGCTATAACATTTTCTATCAAAAATGGTACTTAGACAAAAAAACCACTACTTAATTAAATGTGCATGAACTTTGTTGCCAGTGCAATGCAGATGCAGTAAAAGCAAGGGTCGCCGCTACCTTCTGATTCCGCTTGAGTACCTCACGTTGCTTGGAGGAGCGCGACGGCCGAATTGATTTCCTTTTTGGGCTTGTCCGAGCTGGGAGTGGCCATGATGCAATGTCTAGGGTGGTGTGGTGTAATGATGGAAAGCAATTTGGTTTTTGAAATAATGTGGAATTCAGGTCAGAACCAGAATTCCAAATTACCCATGAAAATTGCAATAGCAGAAGTAGGCATTCTCCAAAATTGTGCCAGCCGAACAGTCACACAATCTCATGCGATTTCCGGAATCATCTGGAATCGACATCATTTCATTTTGGCTGTGCGATTCCACGCAATTCTGTAGCCGAACGGGCTCTAAAGTTTTTACAGCACATTTGGATCCCACATGCATGGTAGGCGCTCTGCGAGCCAGACCAACGCCCGGGAAAACCATTGCACCCATATCAGATGCTTTCTGAGTTATTACACCGCCAATGTATAGGTTTGTAAGAGTTTCGTCGGTAGGATATGTAAAGGTTATTGAATGCTTCACGTTTGGTGCTGAATAAATTTCATGTCGGCCCCGCCGTGGATAAATTGGAGATTTTACTGTCACAACGATTGTAGCATATGCAGTGATAACGTTCGGCGCAAGCCTTGAAGCTCCGACTTCGTCTCCAGAGGAGAGGCTTGTAGATGCCGCGCTAGGGGGCTGTCTGCTCACGGCGCTGCATCGGCCACAACACCTCTGGCGTCAAGGTTTCTTTAGATTATTGAAACAGAGATATATTCTGACAGCTTGTCCTGTGTGAATACCTAAGAATCAACTCAATTATGTCGTAATGTATGTGCCTTCTGGGACGAGTGACACATGGCTTGTGAGGAACCAGTCAAGAATAAATTTTAAAAAATTAGAACAATGACCGCTAGTATGTTTTCAAGTGATCCCATGAAATACTTTGCTGCTCGGTGAGGGGTAGCACCGGTGTCGACAGTCCGTTACGTCACGTGACCTTAAGCAGCTCGCACTTTGCGATAGCAAATATCCTGGGGAGACTTCCTGCTGGTATCATGCAAAGACCTTCTAGAAGACAGGCTTATGGTCATATTCTCTCTCCTGAGTCGTCTGGGAATCTCATATTCTGAGCTATTAACATTTCTCTTCTCTTCTCCTTGCCCAAAGGTTCGGAACCGTGCTGCTCGCGGAGCGTGAAATTTGATTTCGCACCGTCGACCTACAGGGAATTTAAAATTGATACTGCAAATCACACTCATGTTGGACAATGACCCTTCCTACTGCAGTCGATCCGTTGCATGTGGTTGAGGCACCGAGTGCTTTACAATAACCACCGGCAGTCTGCATCGAGATCGATGAGCTTAGCGTCCCTTAATCGACGAAATATTGGCGTCTTGTATAAATCAGCCGCCGCGGCTGATGATGCTCACCCCCAGGTTCTGATTATGTGGAGTGGGGAGCGGGGATGGTGTCATATCCTAAGATGAGATGCTATGGTGTTCAGTACTTGAAGGACTCGAGAACTTGCCAGAAAACTTGCACGGCGCGACATCATTATATACCTCAGTAAATGGGTACTATCACGGAGATGACTGTACATCTGAAATGGCCTTCAAAGGGATAGGAGCGTGTAGATAGCAGCGAGGAGGCTCACAACAATCAGCAAACTATCATGTGCCTAGCATTTACAATTCGGTTATGATTAATCGTCATTAACAACATTCTCGCCCAAGTCCCAAGAAAACGCGGCTGAAGCAGAGAGCATTCCATTACTAGCTTAGGGGTTTCACCATGGGGAATTTGACATAAAATACGGTGCCTTGGAACCAGCTTTGATCTTGTTTCACGTCAAATAGTTTATGCCCCTCAAGCTGGGTACCCCACTGCTGCTGTAGCCCGTACGCACTGCTGGAGGACAGCCCGGGGTATGATATATTGTGAGGTTAGTGATATCTATTTCCCCCATGAGTGAGTTCTATGCCTGCTCACCTGCTGCACACGACTGTTACTCCGACGCAGGACGTAAGGTATGTGCTTGGCACCTCACCTCTCGCGACTTTTGATGGTGTAACCTGCAGCCCAAGGCAAATACCCATGATTCATCTTTCTTCGTTTGTTTACAGCAAATCCTTCCTGAACTTGAAGGTGCCATACAGACCAGGGAACTCTTAAGTATATAAGATCAGCTTAGTAAACTTTTTCCCGTCGTGATATATCTAAGACACACCGAGTTCATCATCTCAGTAAATGCTTCATCACGCGTGTTCAAGTTTGATGCATCCAGATTCGGTGTCCCCGCTGGGGGAAAATATCAAACCACAGTACTCGGCTAGGACGCCACCCAATGACCTAACATAGAGGGTGATTAGTAGTGATGCGGTCACGAACCAGTCGTAATTCTCAACTGGAAAATGCGTACACCACCGGCCAGTTGAGGCGGCGCTACAACATAAGTCCGAACCCTTGTGATCATGTCGTCGGAAGTCCTTGCAGAAGAATTTGAGGTGCGTCTCCTTGGACATATCTAGCTGGGAGTCAACAAACTTATGATCATTAGGTTCTTGACTCAATCTACCCCACAGAACTGACCAGTCAGTCGTCAGTTTATGGTCTGGTGCTTTGCGCAAGCTGAGACTCATGGAAAGAATTGTCTGACAAGGAAATCGAGATTGTCGTCGAGCCAGATGAGCAGATCAGTGGAGAAGATGATCGTGAGTTCTCCATCGTCTGGTGCTAACCCGCTCTCTGACGAGGCATCACAGTAAGATTACTGCTAAGGGTGATATATCCTGATTCGTACCCCGATGTTCTCCCAGAACTTTCGCTTGATGTCCTCGAGGGTGCATTAGACGATCAAGAATCAGGCGACTTGATATCAGAGTTAAATACCATCGGCGAAGAAAATATTGGCATGGCTATGACATTCACGCTAATATCACATATCCGGGAAAGGCTTTTAATGTTACTTCAGTCTCGGGTAGAGCAAAAGCGGAGAGAGGCGGTAGAAAAAGAGCGGCTAGAAATCGAGGTGTGCTTTCGTTTGCTTATAATTCTTGTTCTTCACTCAAAGGATCCCCCAGGCCGAGGAGGCTCGGACGCGAGGTACACCAGTGACGCCTGAAGCATTCCTTTCTTGGAAGTCAAAGTTCGACAAAGAAATGGCTGCTCGTCGAGTTATTGAGCAAGAGGAACGCCTCAAGGTTTTACCGGGGAAAGACCGTGACGAACTCCGTAAAATAGGCACTAGATTAACTGGTTCGCACCCCTCCGTGACCGCGGACTTATCATGACTCAGTAGGTTATTCTAGGTCGGCAACTCTTCGAACGTGATCGGAACTTGGCTACTTCGGATGCGACTCTCGTGGAAGAAGGCACGACCTCTATCGACATATCACAATATGACCGCACCGCCAATGAGTCTGAAACCGAAGAAAACGAGGGTCTACACTTCAGCGACAGTGATTAGAACTTCACACTGAGGCCTTCGATGTGGCATCCTTGTCTGCCAACGATGCTAGGTGGCATCAGAACCCTGTTCACTGTGATAAGCACGGGGGTACGAATGGAGGCTGCCGCTCGTCTTGCTCACCGGAGGTAAAACCTCCGAGATTGCATAAAAGAGGTTGTATTATTGAGATGTTGATGATAGGATTCTACACAGTTTATGCTCCGGCTGTCCACCGCATCCATAGGTACACATAGCTATACACCAGAGAGGAATGGCAAGATGATGTCTCAAACAAGTCATGCTGCCCGAAACGCTAACTGAGATCCAGTGGTGAAGCCCTGCACGGAACCTTGACATCGCTGGCCTACTCTTGTGGCGGGGGATCACCAGATGTGCCGTTTACAAGTATAGGACTCTGAGGTTTATCCTGTGTAGGCGTCCACCCGGACCGATGAGGGGTCCGACCCATGGATGCAGGCGTAATACCACCGTCATCTGGACTCATAACTATTCCATTAGGTTGATCATGGTTCTCAGTTGGTGGATCCCCAGAATATATGTCTTTGTAAAATGATGGTAACGATGGATAGGGAATCTGATGACCGCATAAGAAGTTGACTGTTAGTGAGGTAACATCTGCATGCTCTTACATTCACAACGGGACGAAGGTAAGAATCTTTCTCGTCTTCTGTAGTATGTGCTGCGTAGAAATTCAACATTATGGCGACGGTGACTGAATTACACCCCTGCGGTCAGAAAAACGTATAGTAAGTGGAGTATACATACTAGCGACAGCTTCCATATCTGGCTCCGAAAGTTGAAAAAAGCCCTGAGCAAAATTAGCCGACGGTGGTGATCGAGGATGCATATGGGGAGGAGTGGGCAACGATGCCGACGATCGTGAATATATTCGTTCATCCAAGGACGCAGAATTGGGACCTTCCGCTAATCTCTGAGCAAGTATAAAGCACGCAGTGGCAATTATGCGTGGCGGCTGTAATATGCAGAGGGGCGTTCGCAGACTGAAAGTTGATATTATCGACGGTTCAAGAAGAAAAGCAGCGAAGCAAGGATAGCGGACTAACGAGTCATTAACGAGAGTCCATGCATATTGCTCTAGTACTTCACCGGCGTTGAACGCAAGGAGGAGATCGACGAGCTCTGCCTGAGGATGATCGACAATGAAATCAAAACATAGGGCATCAAGCAGAATTTCCTCAGTGGCAAGGATATTTTTTTGCCAACGCTGAACCTCCTAACCCAAACTATGAGTTATCTGGCGAAAGCTAGAGCCTGGCGCGCTGACGAACTGGGGAGTGTTCATCGTGTCCACCAGTTGCTTTTGAATAACATACGAAGGATACATCTTTAAGCTTGCGCGAGTTTTCTTCGGTTTTTGTGGCAAGAAATACACTTGCTGCGGCCACTTCCTATGCAACACGCCACAGTGCAATCACGAGTCGTGAACGGCGTGGTCCTGGTGACCGTGTGCGACGTACCTGACGGGGATAGTCCTCGATCGAGTACCGCATATAAAAACGATGAAAGTACTGGGCTGCAGCACAAAATACTGCGTTGGAACTGATGTCATCTGGATCAGACGGACAAACTAACACCATCTTTCAGTGGGATGACCTACAGCCCGAGCTGTGCGGCGACTCGAAAAAGGAATTCGACGCCCTTAGCACGCCCTCTCAGTTCCCTTTCCAAGGGTATAGTAGAAACGTCCCGGCTTGGAGTGTTAGAAAGGGCCGAGAGAGGGAAAAGCCACTGCGTGTCCATGGGCAGCTTCAGCTTTCTCAAGCTAGCATACGTAATAGCTTGTATGGGGCCGACAAGATGGCGCAGCCCGCCACGCTCCGTCATTCGAAGCTATAGTGAACCTCTAACAACACCTGAACATGGCCTTGGAAAATTTCCTGAGTTCGATACTTGGTGCTGGGTCCAGAAATTCTACTTTCCCATGCGTTATCTTCTTGACACCTTCGCTGAATTCATGTCCGAGAAAAGATTTCCCTCCCCCGGGGGATCAGGTCTTCTAAACTTAATTTCTGGGTCAGGCGACACCTTCGACGACAGCATGCAGATAATGACGTCTCGCGATCCCCGTCTTGTCAATGATTCCAGGGATCCGAGACCCGCCCACCCTGAGGTGGGAGTTTGTTCCACGTGTAGGACAACGCCCAGCAGCCACAGGTTACGTATCCCCGCTGCTTACGTTGCTCAGGCTATCATTTTCGCTAGCTATGAACTATTCTGCAGACTGCACATGGTGTCTGGGCCCACCGCGTAACACGTCGCGCGCAATTGAGACTCCTCCGTGTCCGACGTCTCTTCCCTTTATGGGCTCGGTCTTGTCGGCGTGGTGTGTTCCAGCTATGATGCAGAGCCCGCGCTTGTGATATTTGGCCTCACCATCTCCTGATGTGAGGGACTGACCACAGCTCATCTGTGACCCGGCCGTGTCGGAACGAAACTGTATTCATACACGACTAGATTGCTTGTTCACACTGCAGCCTGGTTGTGGAGCATCTATCAAAGTAGATGCCCAAGTGTCAACTCTCCCCCTGCCATCACTACCCACACGTAAGATTTTATCAGGGGTTAATCATCTGGTATCAAATTCTCGTTCTGAAACGCTTTATGAAGATTTCATTTACAACGGAGAACATTCTAGCGTCGACGAGAGCTCCCCTCCGCCGCCTGACAGGAAGGACACTTGGTCTTGAGATGAAGGCCTTGGAATTTGAGTTGTTAATCGGATGAATTAGTGAGGGGAAAGGCCATTGGCATCATACCATATTGTTGGGGAAATTGGCGGCTGTTCGGCTGGCGTGAGAGCTCGAAAGGATATTAATCTGTGAAAGACTCACTATTGCCAGCATGTGCTCTTACAGTCCGAGCATTCGTCGGGGTGTGTGGTGGAGAATTTGCACCAACGACTGTCGCACTGGATCTAGGAAACGCGCGCGTGACCATATGCCGGGGAGATGAGCTGGTACCACATACCATTTCGTCTGGCTGAGCATATACACACGTGAGTGGCAGGCGTCGGTGAGACGTATGCACAACATACCAGAGGCTGAGAATGACCGCAAACCGTATAGTGATTGCAGACCCTATTAAGGTCATGTTAACATGGATAATTCTGGATATATGCTACTCAACGCAGGGCATACCTGCGCCAGTGACACATTGTTGGAGATGAGAGTGGAGTTGTGGAGATGAAAAGGCGTCGAGGTGGCTTAAGAACGAGTTCTCGTTAATTTGGGATTTTAGTTGGAACAACCGTGTGCGCTTTATATGCGTTTGAGCTTGTAGTTTAAACTTTACGAGGCTACTGGGAAATACGGTATGCTCCGCATTCTGAATAGACCTTCGAGCAGGCCAGGGACGGCAGTTTTGGCTCACGGGTACCAAAATGGTCGATTAAGTTGGCGTGAGAGCGAAGATGAGATATGAGAAAGATTGTTGAAATGCGGAAGCGATGGAAGGGCGCAAGAGCGTAGTTGAGGTCAGCATCCTGATTGCCATATCTGTTGCATACCGGACGCTCCTAATTATAAAAAATGTAATATAAGCAGTCCGTATGTTGACCGACAAGATCTACGGGGCGATAGAGTATGTCAATAAATGAGGAACACCGCAGGGGTAAGCAGCCATTCCATATGTTCGATAAGTTTGCATTAGCAGGTCCGTAACACCCGAATTGCGGCATGCATCAAGGGCTGGTCCATGAAATATTTGCGATGGAAACATGAGAAGCAATATTACAGCTGTGCGTTATGAGACGAGAGGCCCGCCGGCGGCCGCTCCGGTGTGCCGAGTCTGCTTCCGCGATCTCCCTTAGCCTTCTGCTTTCACAAGCTGACCGCTGAAAGCACGGCATCTCAAGGCCTCAGTTCCTCATCATTCCGCGTCGTTTCAACCCTTCCAACAGACCTGTATCAAGGCTGTGGTAGCATCGCATTTATCTGGATTCGTCGACCCCCGTCTTGCCTCGCTTGGGTCTTATAGTTGTTAACTTGGGTACCTCCGAGGTGTTGCTAGTATTACTCTGATGACGCCAACGCCAAGCGGAGGAAAGGTGTTCATGCAGGACAAGGTCAGGCGAGATGTATCGCCCTGGATCACGTTGCTGTTCGTTGACGGCTAACGTCAGGAAAAGCTGTTGGAGCTAGCGGACATGATTACGTCCGGGAAAGAGCTTGACACTCGACAGAAGATTGAAAGAAGCAGAGCTTCGGCGTCGTTTATCGACGCCCCTTCGCGACAAAGTGCCGGCAAACGTCCAAAACGCACTGCATCAGCTTCAGACAAGCTCGTACGTGTTTTATTTCGATTTAGCGGACGCTGCACTGCTAAAATTAATATAACCAAATATAGCGTGGCGCCAAAGACCTATTGCTAGCTCGGAAATCCAAGCGAAAACGAGAAAAGACCAGGGCGCGAAAACGCGCGGAACATGATTCTAAGAAAGATGGCGGCTCCAAAGGGAACCTGGTCGATGATACGACGGTCGGCCGCAAGCGGGTGTCTTTTGTCTGACTGACACTGCCGACCCTTGCACCCGTGCTATAAATTGCCTTGACATTCTCATAGTCCCACCGGCGGGCGCCTTATCTGGCGAACAGGTAATTCATTGCAGTCAGTCGGCTTACGGACATGGTTTGACGTAGATCGCGCGCCGAACGGTCAATCAATGTGCGCAGGGCACGATCCGTGTTATTACAATACTCTCGCATCGCGCACTGAGTCGGTACTGTATGCACTTTTACCTTTCTAGTGTGGAATTTAGCCGTCACTGGCTGGCAAGCGATGATTTGAATTCAAAAGCATTGGCCTGGAATCACCATGGCCGCCGGTTGCTTACGCGTTAACCTGTCGTATAAGCTTTGCAGCCATCGGGGCCTAGCCATGCGGCCGAACTGAACGGACGTCCTAATATTCATCTAAGTCGTGATACTGACTTGAAACCACGCATTAACGAATTCTGATTCATGTTACAGCGGCTGATATCAAAAGCGGTAAAACCTGTCCTGGTATCTATCTAGTTACAGCAAAGTGGCAGTAGTGTGCCCTAGCTGCCGTGCCTTCAGCGATTCTGCCAGTCAAGAATTTCGATTATGCCGTTACAGCAAATCGGGGACAAGCCGAGAGCCGAACAGGCAATCATGATCGAGTGTGAAGCGATGGTGCTATGTTGTCGTCGGTCTAAATATTAACAGGTCACCCAGCAAACATTCCGACGAGATACTGACTCACGCCCTCAGGCGTGAGAATGCCAACATCGGAGAAGACCAACGTGATCAAATCGGGTCTAGTTGAGCACTGTCACACTCCGTGAGGAGACAAATCATGTAACGCAACGGCTTACTTTGTGTAATCAACCTCTGGGTTGCATTTCAACTGCTCCTCAGTCAAGGAGGACCGAGTCATGGTGGAGGCATACTCGATGCCTGCAGCCGACTGAGACGGGGCCGCAGGAGGGCTGTTTATCACGTTGCGAGCGGAGGACTTGGTCAGGGTCAGGCCTGGCCGTAATGGTCTGGTATTCGTGGGCACAGGAAAGCACAGGATTTCATCTGTGTGTGTCGGAAGGTCATACTGTGACAACGGGAACATCCGATGGAATTTATAGCTGTAGCGGACAAGGGTGAGCAACGACACAGGTCTCAGCAGAGGCAGTGACCTTTCTGCGAGCGCATAGAACGGGACGTTTGCAGCTTTAGCTATGAGGGCGATCTGGTAGCTCCCCACAGCATTGACGAGCCCGCCGCTCTCGACGACGGCTTCCGAGCCAACGAGAACTAGATCAACTTTGCCCATGGCGTAGGCGACGGCAGCGTCCAGGATAACGGTACAGGGTATGCCGGCTTTGCTAAGGGAATCATAGGTTTTTGAGCTGCAGGAGTGTCAATTTAGCACGTGTGACTAGTAAGACAGGAGCTCGCCCCAGGCCAGAAGGTCGTGCTTCTGTGACATAGACGGAAAAGCGCTTGTTGCCGTGCCTGTAAGCATGCAGAAGCGCCTGCTCGACGACTCGAGAATACGAGTGCGTGAGTATCTGTTCGTAAGGTGGGTTGCATGACGGGATGGTATGGCAGGCAGACGCACGACAGAGTCGTCTTGGATAAAATCCAGTGCGAGACTCGCGATCTTGGCACGGGAGTGGGCTGCCTGCTTGGCGTATTCCTGACCTTGGCGAACGAGCTCGCGTTTCAAATCTTGGAAGTTCTGCTAGTGTATGAGAGGGGCGATGACGGAGAGGAGGGAAAGCAAACCGCACGTCGGACTCGTGGGGGAAAATGGTGACAAAGGCGGCGAAAAGCTGGAGGCCAGCACTGAGACTGATGGGGTTTGGAGCGTTGGACTTGAGGATCTCGGCACCGTCGTTGAGTGCGCCAACGAGTTCAGACATTGTACCTGCATTTGATTGGGCGATCAGCTCGGTGAGAGCTAGAATGGCCGCAATGGGCATTGAGATCTGAATTGCAGAACTGTGGGCATCAGCGGGGAGAAACACTTGTAGAGTTTTTACGCGATGTGCACCGAATGATCAGTGTCCAGAATGCGACGATAGGCGGCATATACATCGAAAGACACGGGGGCTGGAGAAGCAGGAGCCATGGCGGCGGCGGTCACGGGATCGTGTCTCAGAACAGTGTCAAGGCAACGCGGCGGGTTTGTGGCGTTGCAAGGCCTTCACGCTTGACGATACGCACGTGGTTTACGCGACGAGCTGTGCGGGATATAGAGAACTGTATGCTGCCCGTGTCCAAGGCGCCCGCTCAGCCCTATTTCTCCTAATGGTGAATCCACTGAAACGTCCGTGAGCGTTGTGAGGTCTCGCATAATAAACAAGGATTACACAATTACGCGTTACGCTTGTTCCCAGCACTTACCTCTTCCTCGCCGTGGCGCACGTCTAGAAGGGGCGACGCGCAAACGATGGCTGGCGCGGGCACGCGTGGGAAGGGTACCCAGGGTGACCCAGGGCTAAGTTAAAGCGGCGGGATCGTGAAACGTTTTTCGGTGCCAACGAGCCGGCCGAGATCTCATCCATATATTCTCTATGAAAATTTACATTTTTTTTTTCATACCCAATATCCACGCCCAGACCCGCCTTTTCACGACTGCCACCCTCTCCCCGTCCCTAGCGCTTTCCTGCCCCTTATAAAGAGGTTGGCCCCCCCATCTGTCCGCCATCCTTGCTTCCCCCTAAAATGTGTGTCTTTATTGCCCCGTGTTGTTTTGTGTTCACATGGCTTCCTCCAGATGCTTCTCGTCGAGTTTTCCACCGAGGTCAAGCAACTTGACGACTGGTCCCAGCGTGTCGGCGTCGCCCTGAGCGTCGAGAGTCTGGGGGCTCCGTATGCCCGCGCCCACCGACATCTACAGGCTATGAAGCAAGCCCTCATCCGCCAGCACGGCTTTCGTGAACTGCCTCCGTCCGACAACCGCGTCTTGTTCACAGTCGAGTGTCTGCCACCCCATCGTTCGTCTTCAGGGCTCCCTCGCAGCCCTACCATGAAGCTGGAGCTCCCCATACACGCCTCATCCTTTTTTTCTCCCGAACGTCGTGTGCAATGGCAGATGGTCTTTCACAGCGCCATGTGGCCTACCCTTCGGCACAGCGTGCAGCCAGTGGGCGATATGCTCCATCTCATCCAGTGCCTCATGCCCGGTCTCCTTCTGGTTGTCCAAACAGAAGATGGCTGGCGCACTGCCCGTGGCCTTCCACCAGCCGACTGGATCAACATGAACCAACAAATGCTGGTCGATATCCTGGGTCAGTCCCATTTTAGGCGCCTGTACAGGGCTGCTTCCGACCCCAAGTTGGCCTTCATGACGGCACCCCAGCGATGAGCTTCGTCGTGCGTCAAGCTTCCTCTCTCACGGCTTCTGTTCTCACCTGCCATTCCCCCCAGGGCTGTGCCATTTCGTCTCCAGTGCACACCGCATGCTCGTCTAAAATGCCACGACTCTCGTCGGCTCTTTGCATCACTTGTTTATCTTATTTGTCTTGCTTTCCGCTCGTCTCACCGCATTATCATCTTTCTACTCGCCCGCATTCTTCTTTAATAAATCTCACCTAGATAGACTCATCCTGTATATCTACAATCACTCTCCTCGCTTTCTTCTTTGTCTCGCTCTCCTCCAGCTGTCATCATATACTTCCCTTCCTCCTCTCTATCTCATTTTATGGTACACTTGCATTGTTGCCTTCGGCACCTCCCGACTCCTAATCTTGTCTTCTTTTCGTCTTCTCGTATGTATTTCCAGCACCATCCCATACATATGCTACATGTCCTCAATGACATAATTTTTTTTTTGGCAGTTGGCGTGAAATTAATATTTCCTGACTTGGACATCAGTAGTTGTTGACGCGTATCCAGCGTCTATTTTATTGCGTGACAAGTGACTAACTACATGTATGTACTTATTTGCATGTGACAGATAGTTTCGGGAGCGCCTCAAGTTTGGCTTGAGCCTACCTCACTCTTTCCACCATGGACGGGCCGCCTCCTCAGGAGGAGGATTTTAGCCAAGTTCCCATCTCCGATAGACTAAAGCATAAGAACTGGAAGGCCAGGGTGTCCGCCTATGAACAGCTTGTCAAGACTTTCCAAACAACCGCCTCAGATGTGGATCCTGCGTTCAAGCCGTATCTGTCCAACCCCGATCTTTTGAAAGGTATGGTCACGGACGCTAATGCCGTTGCTCAAGAGAAGGGCGTAGAATGTGTCGTGTCCTTCGTCAAGTTTGCTGGCGAAACCACCGCGCGGACGAGAGAGGTCGTTCTCCCCGCTGTGGTCGATAAGTGTTTGGGCTCTACAAGAGCGGGCACGAAGAATAACGCGGTGGAGCTTGTATTACAATACGTTGAAATGGAGAATGGTGCTGCCGGTGTTGTGGTGAGTGGTGGGAATGGTCTCGGTTATATCTCTTAATGTCTCATGACGCATTTAGGCCGATTTATTGCCTGGATTAAATGCCAAACAACCTAAGGCAGTGGCTGGCACTGTGCTTGTCTTAAAAGAACTTGTTCGGTGCGTTCATACGCATTCAACACGGTGTGGCTGCGCTGATTTTTTCCATGTAGCCAATTTGGCACACCCACTGTGCCTCCACCCCCTATCCTCAAAACGCTTCCAAAGATTTTTGGTCATTCAGACAAGACCGTCCGCGCTGAAGGCACTGCACTCACTCAAAATCTGTATCAGTGCATAGGTGCGGCTATCGAGCCTTTTCTAAACGACCTCAAGCCTGTTCAGGTCAAAGAATTACACGAGGCATTTGAGGCTCTGGAGAAAGACGGTAAGGGTAAGGGGACGTTCAAGGCCGAACGGTTGACACGGCAGCAAGCACGAGACGCGGAGCAGCTAGCAGCGAGCGGAGGGGCGTCAGGTGAAGTCGAGGAAGAAGCAGCGCCGCCTGATCCACGGATGTTTGCGGAGGAAGAGGATGTCGTTCCAAAGTTGCCCTCGGGGTATCAAGCAGCCTTAGCTTCCTCAAAGTGGAAGGAGCGAAAAGATGCATTGGACGAGATTGTTACTGCGTTGAATACGCCCAAGATCAAAGATGCCCCGGAGTTGGGTGACCTTGTTAAGGCACTTTCAGGTAGGATGGGTGATGCCAACATAAACTGCGTTATGGGCGCTGCTGCGTGCGTAGAAGCTTTAGCAAAAGGTCTCATGGGCGCGTTTGCGCGTCACAGAGAGACTGTGGTGCCACCTATGCTCGGAAGACTAAAAGAACGTAAACAGAATGTAGTTGACGCACTCGGAGCGGCACTGGATGCCGTATTTGCGACTGTAAGCTTTTCCCCGCTCAACTTCTCACCTACATCATGCCCCAATGGCCTACACTTATCTAGACGACGCTTGCGGACATCATATCAGACATCCAACCCCCGTTATCCGACAAGAACCCTCAGATCAAAGAAGGGACATTGAAGTTTCTGCACCGCTGTCTTTTATCTACACGTACCCCACCAGCTCCCCCTCAAGTGAAGCCCATCTCCGAAACTTTAGCTGTTCTTCTAGGTGATTCAGCTTCGGGCGTTCGAGATGAGGCCGCGCTGTCCTTGGGTGCACTCATGAAGATCGTTGGTGAGCGAGTTCTCAACCCTATCGTCGATCCACTCGAGGCCGCTCGCAAGACGAAAGTCAAGGAAGCTTTCGATCAGGCTGTCGTAAAGTGCAAGGCCGGGAGCACAGCGCCAAAACCTCCTCCCGCCGCGCCGAAAGAGGCACCACCCGTTAAGAAGAAGGTTCCTGCGGTAGTGAAAAAGGCTGCGCGCCCCACCTCACCAGTAGTCGAGGATGGGCCACCATCGCCGACACCCGGAGCAAAGCCTCCCGCACGTCTAATGGTTCGATTTTCACTGTCTCGTCTTAAGCATGCCGACTGAGTCTTGTGTAGGCTAAGAAGCCTGCAGCTCCTGCTCCAGCCGCCGTCAAGAAACCCCCAGCTGCCGCTGCATCGGCGGCGGGAGCAAAAGCCGCTAAGCCAGCTGCTCCCGCGCCACCCGGAGCCCTCGATACATTCAAGTACAAGCATACGCCTGAAGATGCAGAGGCACTAGCCGCCGAGCTCATTCCGTCGTCTATCGCTACTGACTTTGCAGACGCGAATTGGAAAACAAGGCTGGCTGCGTTGGATGAGATGAATAAGTGGTTGGAAGGTGTAATTGCTGACGTTGATAGTGAGGTATTGGTGAGATTTATCGCGAAGAAAGGTTGGAATGAGAAGAACTTTCAGGCTAGTTTCTAGGTCTCAATTGACATGGTCGGTCGAGCTGATTTAGTTCTGTTCACTACAGGTATCTGCAAAGATATACGGAATTCTGTCTATGCTGGCCGCGAGCTGCCCAACCTTTGGGAGGTCTTCTGCTGCACTCTCTGTTCCCCACCTGAGTGAAAAACTGGGAGATATCAAGTTGAAGAAACCTGCTGGAGAAACATTACTTCTCTTTGCTGAGAAAACATCCTTATCGTTTGTTTTTAACCAAGGTGAATAGTGTGCTAATTGTAGCTTCGCTGTCATCTAATTTTGATCCATACCAGCGTATGATCCTCTTTCAAAGCAGAAGGCGCCCAAAGTCCTTGCGGACTCGATCACCTGGATGAACCAAGCATTGACTGAGTTCGGGATTGCCGGTCTTTCCCTGAGGAATTTGATTGAATTTCTTAAGGACGCGCTTAAGAACTCCAATGCCGCCGTGCGGTCCAGTGCAACGTCGACTTTTATCACCGTGCGCCTGTTTGCGGGAGCGAGTAAGGACATTACACTTCCTAACCGTCCTAGTCTTTACTCAGTTCTAACCTAGGCATCAAGGACCTGTTAGAAGACCTCAACCCACAGTTACTCACAACGATTCAATCTGAGTTTGAGAAAGTTGAAGGCCAGGCTGCACCTGAACCAACCCGTACTTCAGCCGATCTTGCCACCTTACCGCAGTCTAGTAGCTCAGGCAAAGCAGGCAAGGTGGCTGATCCTATGGATGACCTCTTCCCCAGAGTAGAGATAGACAAGTTGTTGGCGGGTACGACCATATTGACGGATGCTAAAAGTGACGCTTGGAAAACTAGGAAAGAAGCATTGGAAGCACTACAAAGTATTCTTGATGTTGCGGCTAATAAGCGTTTGAAACCTACTATGGGTGAGAATCCTTGTAGCTATTTCTTGAGCTCGCTGATATTCCTTTAGGCGAAATCGGACAAGTCCTCAAAGCGCGTGTCGCGGATACCAATAAGGCGGTACAGCTCATTGCTCTTGACCTTGTGTCCCGAATAGCGACCGGCATGAGCAAGCCCTTTGAGAAACACACCCGCTTTTTTGCATTGCCTGTAGCTACAGCACTTGCTGATCAGAAAACCCACATTCGCGCTGCGGCAATCCAGACGCTCACATCAATTGCGACAGCGTGCGAAGGGTTGGATTCCATGGTCAACGGGCTTGGCACTGCTTTGGAGTCTTCAAATCCTGTGCAGCGTTCATCGTTGCTGACGTGGATCGCAGACTGGTTTAAGGACCACAAGGGCGGTCCAGGGCTAGACCTCCAGCCTTGGGCGGCCCCCGTTGTATCGTGTTTGGAGGATCGTAATGGTGATGTACGAAAGGGCGCGCAGGCCGTCTTACCTATTATCGTCGCGGGTGTTGGATTTGATCGCGTCATGCGGGAAACGTCGTCTCTCAAGCCTGCATCTCGGTCGATGGTAGTCCCACTCATCCAGGCCGCGCGTGCATCGGCTCCCGCACCCCCGGCCCCTGTGGTAAAGCCACCAACAAACGTTGCCACATCAGAACCTGTCAAAGCCCCAAGCCCTGAACCATCTTCCCCATCTCCAACGACCATACCACCAGCGTTTGGAAATGGTCGCTCCACCGGCGTCAGAAGCAGAAAAATTCAGCCCACCGTCCCACGTCCTGAGTCTAGCGTCTTTGTACGCGATGACGAAGCTGTGCCACCAAGTCGACTTGCTAAGCCTGGCATTGGGCTCAAGCGACCCGCAAATGTCATGCCAGCCAAGCCGTCTGCTGCATCCCCCACTCTTTCATCATCCACAACCCCGTTTATTGGGGCCAATCTTGATGCCAAGAAAGCTCGGTTAGCCAAGGATTCCACCAAATGGATATTTGAATCCAATCCCTCTAGAAAAGACCTTGCAGATAATCTTCAGCGTCAAATGGAACCACATGCGTCCCGCGAGCTTATCACGCTGCTTTTTAGCCATGAGCACAATGCTGTCAATGACCACGTGTCGGGGTTGGGCATGATGGCTGATTGCTATGCAGCTACCCTTGCTGGCGAGGAGAAGTATGGCGTTCCCATCAACGATATGAGGAGTACTCTGGTCGCAAACTCTGATTTGCCATTCAAATTTGTCTCCTTGACAGTGCACGAGTCCCAACCCAACTTGATTACAAAGTGTTTAGACGTGCTTGATCATGTGCTGGCATTCCTTCGCAGCGCCAACTATCAGCTTACAGATCAGGAAGCGTTATGCTTTGTCCCAACAATGATTCACAAAGTGCGATTGGTCTCACGTTTCACTGTCACAATATCCATCTTACTTTCACTCTTTTCTAGCTTGGGGACGCAAGGGAGGCCGTGCGTGTTCGTGTTTCGCAGATAATGCAAACTCTTCCCAAAGTCTACGCCTATAGTCGAATTTTTCAACTCCTCCTTGATCACGGACTAAAATCCAAAGTCGCAAAGACCAGGCAAGGAACTTTGGACGAACTAGAAGGCATTCTTAAAAAAGCTGGTATGGGAGCTTGCGAGCCTCACAAGGCCTTACCTGCCATAGCATCCATGATCGCGGATAAGGATGCACACGTGCGAAAATCTGCCCTAGCCGCTTTAAGGTGAAATCTCTACCTCTACTCAGCTTATCGCGAATCGATATCTAATTGATATACACAGTGAAGCATATATCTTGGTTGGGGAAAAAATATGGACCTTGGTTGGACGTTTATCTCCGAAAGACAAGACGCAACTGGAAGAACGCTTGCGTCGTGTATCAGGGTCTGCGCCGCAAGATACGATCCGACATGACTCCCCTGTCCAACCTCAGGGTGCGTCTCTTACTTCCGGGATCGTTCGACCGTCGTCTCCCGTTTCCCACTTGCCTCGCACTACTGGAGCAAGTCCATCCCTTATTTCCCGCGCTATGTCTCCTCCCCCCAATCCCCGAGCTGTGAATGGTTCTCCACCACCCCCAACATCGCCTCCTCCATCTGTTATCTCTCGACCAAAAAGTATGTTACCATCTCGACTAGGGCCAAGCCGAGCTCGTCCAAACATTCCTACATCGACGTCAGGCAATCACCTCGTTGCACCAGTTGACCACAGACGTGCTCTCCGGCAATTGAATGGCGGCCCTGTGTCTCATGCTTCGGCTTCCACGAGCTCCGACGAACCTCCAGTATCCGTCGGAGACGATGTGAGCATCACAATATCTAGTATCCTAAGCCACGACCCTTCTCGTAGTGTGGATGCGCTCAAGAAAATCCAAAGGATCCTCGAGATTGCACCTCCGGATGCCCGAGCATCACCTTCTTATGTCGAGCTCTCGGAACACACTGAAGGGCTTGTGGAAACCATTACCCTTCAGATGGCACATGTATTTGAGCGGCCTGATGCTATCATCGAGCCCGATAATTTCCGTCTGGCCAAGCATCTCATACAAACATTGAACGCGTTCTGTGACCACCCGCTTCTGGCCGAATCACTTTCTGTCGACATCGTCACGGCTCTGCTTGAGGAGTTGACAGCGCGGTTGCTCCAAACGGATGACAGTCCTGATTCGAAAATCAAAGATCTCTCACGGTTTATCAATATGATAATTTTAAGATTGTTTGCAACGGGCCGCCGTATAGTGGTTTTCCGGTACGATTACAAAACTTTATGTATCTCTGGACTTCAGGCTCATGTTCTTCTTTTTCCACCTTCCTTTGGGTCATTTAGTGCATTGTTTGGCCTTCTCCTGCAGGTGGTTAAGCCATTCCCCGTAAATGGAACCACGCCTGATTCGCGCGAGGCCAAGATCGCCGAGCTGGTCCTGAAGTGCGTTTGGAAATTAGCGCGAAACATCCCGGGGGACCTCGAAAAGAACCTCTTAGACCCTTCAGAGCTCTTCCCCGCTATTGAGCATTTCTTGCAGTCGGTGCCCCCTAATGAATGGCGCGCAAGAGCAACCAACAAGATTCCTGCAGGCGACATGCCTCTCCGCACGATCAAGGTGATCATCCAGCACGTTGTCGGTAAGCTTAGCAGAGTTTCAACATCGAAGCATGTTCTAAGAAACTGGTTAGCACAATTCGGGGATGAAGTGTATGAACAATTATCCGCTGCATTTGAAGATCCATCCGCAACGATAGTCTACCCATACGTGTACCGGATTCTAAATTCTAGCACTCGTCCAACCTCTGAAATTCCGACACGCATACGTATCGCGACAAATATGTCGGATGCAGCTCGTCATTCGGCTCCGGTCCTCAATCGACCAGTGTCACCCGACGCCATGTCGGCTACTTCCTCATCACGGTTCACTACTGGGTCTGAACCTCCTAGAACGCCTTCCACCGCCTCTCCCAGTCGAAATGGCAGGTCGAGTGTATTTAGCAGCCATGGAGACGAAGATGACCCTGATGCCCAATTGATCAAAATCATTGGGCATATCTCTAGTGAGACCACCGGTGCTCTACATAAGGAAGGCATTACACAGTTGCATAAGTTCTTGAGAACTTATCCTCACAAGAAACCTCGCGTGGACAAAATGCTTGATTCGACAGGTCCTGCCTTCCGCAAATACATTGCACGAGCCCTAGCCTCGCGAGCCGCAGAAGATGACGAACGCGATGTTGCCGTTGCAGATACTTTATCACGTAAGTGTTCAGTAGCAAACTCAGGTGATTTTCAATTCATGATTTATCCTCACATCACACAGGACTCGAAGCGGTACGAAGGGATACACCCGTCGTCTCACCTAGTCCACGGACGTCGTCTTCCCCCAGACGCAGCAGCGGAGTTTCAGATGGGGACGATCCAAAACTGAGCCGTCTACATGATCTCTTTGGGTACCACGGACGTTCAGGTCGGACGTCGGCAGGTTCAGTGTCCGCGACAGTAACCTCCCCAAGCTCAGGGACGGTAGCAGGCGCCGGCGCAGGTGTCGAGCAAGCTAACGCAATTATCGCACAATTAGCTGCTCTACGAGCAGAAAGTGAAAGAGGGTAGTGAGAAATTTCCTTTTTATTGTGTGTTCCTGCGTTCTGAGCATATGTATTTCTTACCACGAGACACATTTCATTGTACAACCAGCTATAATTTCACTTTTACTTACAGACACGTAAACGCTGCGGCGCCAAATATGTACATGCGCAAGTAATGAGTATACTACGACCTTTCCGTGCCACAGATTTATTCCAGTTCAACAACATGTAAGCTTCTGTCTGTTGTATCGCACAGAACCCTGAGAGTATTCTCAAAGTAATCTGGACATCTGGACAGAGACGGTGGGTCAAACATGGCAGGTTGCCTTTGCCACTGACAGCCTCGACAGTTCAGCATCTCATTCTACCTCAGTTACCTATCTCGATGGCCAGATTTATGTTGTACTCAGCAAGCCGCTAATGGTCAACTCATGTCTTACGGTACGCCATGCAAGAACGGTTTCTAAGTGCTAACTAACACGATCTGTAGTCTTGGGCAAGGCAGAGGGCCAGAATATAGAATGGCATGGACATGTGACTGCATTGACCGTTGCTCCAGAGTATCGACGACTACATCTGGGTCGTAATATGATGGATCTTTTGGAACGCATATCCGACCAGGTGTATCACGGCTTCTTCGTCGACCTATACGTCCGCTACTCGAATCACAAGGCAATAGGGATGTACGAGGCACTAGGCTACAGCGTATATCGGAGAGTCCAGGAGTACTATGGGAGTATTGGGCCAGGAGGAGTGGAGGACGAGGACGCGTTTGGTACTTTCATTCCCAGGCTATTCTTCACCTGTGCCATAGGCTCACTTATGACTTCAGATATGCGAAAACCACTTTCTCGCGATATCAACCGCCGATCTGTGCGTCCTAATGGTAAAGGTATCGTGGTGAGCGCAGCGGATGTATCCTAATGGGTCGTGCAGCCTCTATTTGGCTGTTATCCTACCTCATGTTCATGGACATTGTGTAATTCTTTCATATCGCCAGAGGTTCCACTTCATCTTCCGTACTAGCTGCCATCGTTTCGTTATAAAATGCGATCAATGCTGCTGGGTCGGAGCAAAATGTGTGTAGGGCATCACGGATAGTATCTGCTACCTGGGAGGGTGTTTTCCCATTGATGGTACGGGCGCTCCCGAGTCGCCCTGGTCCCAAAAGACGATTGGTCAAAAATCTGAAGCCCTCCTGACCACCAATCACTTGGACAAAAGCCGCTCCTGACCGATGGACAAACTGGGTATACGTATACGAGGACCGGCGGTAAGAGTAGAAAACGTCGACTTGATCGCTGTACCAATCTTGAGCTTCGACATCCACTACAAACCCAAACCTTCTCAACAGGATGCATTCAAAATAATATCTGGATGCCACATTGCTATTCTCAGGACTGCGTTTCAGTGCTGGTGGTGGGATGGCAAAGCGAATGGGGAAGCAGGACTGAAACGAGTTTTTATCGCGGATATCCGTGACTTGGTCCACAAAACCTGCGAGACACGTGAATCTTCCGCATTTCCTACTGTATAAGGCCTATCGTACCTTCTACCAGCCTCAAGCCGTACTTTTCAATCGACCTACTCCATTGTCGAATAAGTTCTTCAAGACAGCGTGCACTGGTGGAAATCCAGTTTAGCTCGAAATGATAAGCTGTAGCTGGATTGTGTATGATGTCATGGTGTAGAATCCTAGTAAAGGTTGCGTTAAGGAGACGCCGACCCAAAGGAAGGTGACATACGCCGTTTCAGCATGAAGGCTCCTTTTGTTGAGGTCCGCATCAATGATCATAGTCTGGCTCAGTACCAGCCGTTTCTTGTATTTTCGAGGAGCAATCGCGGTGCCCTTGATGGCAACAGGTGAACCCGAGGAGCCGGCGTTAGCCTTTTCTGATGTCTTTTCGTCCGACTGCCCATGTCGACCACGGAAATTCCAAATGGATCCTCGGGGTGTACTGGGGACCGCATATTCACCCTTGAATCGATAATAATAGTGTCTACAAAAATTTGCCTATCAGCAAATGCAATGCATACTATCACACGCATTGCGACTAACCCATCTATGAATCCATGTTGCTTTCTACAATGCTCGAAAAGCCCTTGTGCGTGAAGCTTGAGCCCAGCCTCTATCGCCTGGTCCCTTGTCGAAATGTCACTAAACTCACGGACTAGCCACGACGTCAGGTCTGCGCCGGTGAAACTGTCTGAATAGACTGTGCCATGCCATCTGTGATCCTTGATAGAGACCCCGTCCTCCTCACGCATGGCCTTGGCCATAGACGATGGCGAGTATTCTTGAAATATTTTGTCACTGTTCTTCTTCTTTCGTAGGGGTCCAGATGCATGGATCTCTTCTAACCGAGTGACGACAGCATCGTCGCAAACGGATGCGGCAGGGCCTAGATATGTCGGAAGAAAATGAGGGGAGGTATACGCTTCGACTTTCTCCCCTGATGCCGCCCAACGCGCCCTTCCAAATAGATCAGCAAGTCTATCCATTCCAGCTAAGCGAACCTCTTCGTCGTTCAACCTTTCCCCTGAACCTCCAGTCATTGGAGCCGGTGGTTCTTCAGTAGGAAGGACAATGAACCTCGTTCGCCAGACACGAGACGAGGGGTTAAAGTTTTGTTCATAACCAGCTACTACCATATCCATGCTGATAGAAAGGGGGTTAAGCAGGCGCCATGAAGAAGACCCAACTTATGGATATACCTGTTCCAACCTAGCTTCTCTAGGCCAGGAGATTTAAAAGATGTGGATACCTCTGTGTATCCGTCTCCGCGCTTCGGCCAAACCAGGCATTCGTAATCGAAGTGCTTTGCTACTGCTGATCCAATGCGACGTACATAAAGCTCGACCTTGATAACTTCACCATTGTAGGACAGTCGATGTATCTCATTTGTCATGCTCAGGTACACGGGTAGGAAAGGCGTTTGAAGTACTTCTGAAGCACCGATAGGTTTGGGAACAATTTCTTCATCCGCTGCGAAAGATCTTGAGCGACGAGAAAAATTACGATCTTCTTGGGATCGGGGGGCACCTCCACGTGGTCGTAAGATGAACTGAAATCCTTGGGCAAGCCTGAGAGCTGTTTGACCTCTCATAACAGCTAGAGCAAAGATGTCTTTAGCTTCCTGCGAAGGTAGATTTCTCCAGTCCCCGGGCACTTTGATGCAAAAGGAACTACTCATGGAGGGCGGGTCAACCACAAAATCGTAAGAGAAGTACTCGAACGCTGTGTCCAGCTCCTGCTGTGTGGGGAAGTGCTCAACGGTCAATGGCAAACAGGCAGGCGTCAAAACAGACGCCCACTTAATTTGATGTTCAAAACTGGGAGCTGGATGGACGTGCTGCCATCTACGCGCAAGTGATGCTTGCTCGTAAGAGATAGACGACGTTGGACGTGACGGATTATTTGGTGGCCTAGGAGGCGAAGAAGCTACTGGGGGAAGGGCTAAGGTGGACATGGTCGTCCGTCGGACAGGCAGTAATGCCTCGGAGCCATCACGGTCGCGTGGCGAGGAAGAAAGAGGAGATGTGCGAGGCAAGGAGGAACGACTTGGACCAAAAATACCCCCGTCATCGATATTCCGCCCGTGACTTCGTCTGTTTTGTATAGATACAGGCTTGGGAGGTCTGGGAACTGGCAAAGGTGACGTGTTCGTGTTTGGTGTTGAAGATTCGGATAGTCGTGGCAAGGGTGACATGGTCGATGTCACGGATATCGTGGACGTCTGCGGCTGGCTGGACGATCGGAAGGGGTTAAACAGCCAACCAGGAGCAAATTTGGATGCCAAGGAGCCCTGAGATTGCGTGCTCCCGTGTTTCTTGGAACTAGACGAAGATATGGTGGCTACTGACCTTGACGAGCGAACAGACCTCTGGGATGGCGAAATGCTAAGTATAGGATTAACATTAGGTTCACGAGACCGTGCCATGGATAAGGGAGCTGGTGTTGGGGCGAGATCGGGGCGTACGCGAGGAGATGATGGTGTAGAAGTCTCCTGCCCTTGATCTTCGGCAATTGGAGGAAATTTAGAGGATGCGCTAGAAGACAATGACATGGGCATGCGTTCTCTTCCAGGCCCGGAGGATGTCAGCATTGACGGCACAATCGTACTGGTGCTGCTCGAAGAAGCGCCAAGGGAGTTTCGAGCAGCAGTGGTCGAGGCGTAATTCTTCTTGAGTGCGAATGTGTCAATGTCGAAATTATCCGCTTGCATCCTCCGTACATTGCGTGGATCGGTGACTTCCGATGAGGCTGCGGGGTGCGCTTGACTGACATCCAGGTACGGTACTTCGATCGTGGAAAGAAGATCATGCTCTAAAAGGCCGAGCATTTGAATCTCGTGCATTCTGGCACGAGCAACGAATCTATCGACGCGAAAAGGTAGATCCATTTGTTGATCCCAGAATGTGGTTGAGACCCAAAAGGGTTCCCACCAGAATTGCGTCTTGAGCAGCGACTCTCCATCGCCGCCACCCCACAGAGGATCTAGTTCTCTACCTCCACTGCTGCCGATTCGGCCGTCTTTTTCAGGGTTATGAGAACGCAGCTCAGGTACTTCACCTTTAAATCTAAAGATCGGTGTGCGATGCAACGGTTTTTTTGCCAATGATATCAAATCGAGACCAAAACCTTGATCCAACAACCGTAAGGTGGTGGTTCGAAGAAGCCGTTTGGGTACTACGAAATAACCCGTGCCGGGCGTGATGAGAATTGTAGAGGAGCCTGTTAAAGATAGGGATCGATCGATATAGTGAGTCTCCGCAGGATTGAGAATTAAGTTGATTGCCTCCAATATAGGACCGTCATGGGCATAGGATAGGGTGCCAACGAGGCGAACTTCTGCGGAAGCAGCGGCGTTAGACGAAACGCCAGACGAAACGGCAGTTTCAGCCATGCGGAACGCGCGGTGATAGTGATGAGTAAGAAGTATGTCTCGTTGGAAAGCAAAAAAAGAATCCTTTAAGCTGACCAGTGTTGGTCTCCAGTCTTGAATGGACTCTAAGTCAGTGATGACTTTGTAGAAGTCTTTGTACCATTTGCCATCGTCATCCAGGCGTAATGGACCGGCGGCGTATTCGACCTCTGTCTGATCATAATGAACGCGCGAGATGAGAACGATCGTCACGGTATGCTTAGCTCCCGCATCACTCCACCGAGAGAACAAGGCAGGCAGAAACGAGTGGACTATTTTCTCATAGTATCGTTCACCATCCCCGGCAAATTCCCAGAGTTCATGGCACACTTGAATGAAAATAGTCATCTTAGCAGACAGTGAGCGGTAAATAGTCTTGGTTGCAGACATAACTTGTGCAGACGCAACCTGAATATATGAACCGACCTAACGTGAGATTGAGAGCGCGAAATCAACAACACCATTAACCTTGACACCCCGAGTGTATATATTTCCGATGGTGCCCGCTATTGAACCTAGGAAGTCAATTTCTTGGCCAGAGTATATGCATTGATCTTGTAGCATTCTGGTAATCCGCCACATATCACATCGACCCAGATATTGATCCTGAAATGTAAACTCTACGTAGTCCGCCCAATGGTCTGCCTTGTCCACTTTGGTAAGAATAACTTCTCTGCGATTGACAAAGCCAAAGGTGTCGGCAATTGTCTTCGCTATCGTTATCTACAGGAGTCAATACGAAAGAAGCATGAAAACATATTGACGACATACTTGTTGCTGTGTTTGCTTGGCCATGCCCGCATCGTTCGGAACGATGAAGAGAAAGCCTGGACATTCTCCCTGTACCTGGGTCGTAACTTGTACCATGTCGCCTTCAGCAACTCCAGGCCAGTAGTCATGGTTCAACACAACTGGGACAGCTGGTGTATCCAGCACCCATATGCTTAGAGTAGTGGTATCACCAATTTGCAGTGGTTGATGAGCGACATTTTTGAACATCGAAGTGCTAGAGACTGTACTGGAACGCTTTCGAGAATATGGGGGATTGGATTCACCACGCATGACATTGTGACTGGTCATCCTCAAGGGACGTGTTGGCTGTTGGCAACGGTCCACGCAGGGCGGCGCCACTACACCTTATATAAGGCATTAATACTCTAAAGTTTTCTCTAGCCCAGGACGAGCCTCCGTCACATGTCCTCAAAGGCTTATCTCGATTCTTCCACCGCCATCGAGCACCTTGCTTCCTATTCTCGTGGCGATGGTCTAGCTGTGTCTGAACTCACCGACTCAAGCATTCATGGGGGCTCACGTATAATGACTTCCTCATTCTTCCCGGGAAGATCGACTTCTCTGCCTCTGATGTCATCACTGAGAGTCGAATCACCAAGAATGTGGTTCTCAAGACCCCATTCATTAGTTCTCCAATGGATACTGTGACTGAGACCGACATGGCCATTAACATGGCTGTGAGCAAGTGTCCTTCTGCAGCTCTTGTTACCATGTTGATCCCGTTTCTCCTGCTTAGCTTTTGGGAGGACTTGGTGTGATTCATCATAATCAATCAGCATCCTCACAGGCAGCCATGGTCCGTGCAGTGAAGCGCCATGAGAATGGCTTCATCACTGATCCAATAGTGTTGTCTCCAAATCATCTCGCTGAGGACGTTTTGGATGTCAAGGCGAGGCTCGGGTTCTGTGGCATACCTATTGCCGGTAAGTGCACGCAAGACACATATGTTCGTTTGCCGTGATATTCTTTACTTCGTTCTGCCGAGTTAACGCGTTTTTCTGCGCGTGATATGCGGATGATTTTTTCCTTGTGTTTTACTGACCCGAGTCTTACTCTATGTCCCATTGCTTTGCATGTCCTTTCCAGATACTGGAGCTGTTGGAGGTAAACTTCTGGGTATTGTGACTAGCCGGGATGTGCAATTTCAGAATCTCAAAACGCCCTTGTCCAAACTTATGACGACAAATCTTGTCACTGCACCAGAAGGCGTTACTCTTGCTGAAGCTAATATGCTCCTGCGCGACTCGAAGAAGGGCAAGTTGCCAATAGTCGACGGCTCAGGTCGGCTCACATCGCTCCTTGCACGTTCCGATCTTCTCAAAAATCAGAATTTCCCTCTCGCTTCCAAGCGACCGGAAAGCAAGCAGTTGTATGCTGCTGCCGCGATAGGCACTCGCCCAGCGGATTGGGACCGTCTCGCGCACCTCGTTAAGGCGGGTCTAGATATTGTCGTGCTTGACTCATCGCAGGGTAACTCCATATTCCAAGTCGACATGCTCCGATGGGTCAAGAAGACCTTTTCCCACCTCGAGGTTATCGCAGGGAATGTTGTCACACGAGCACAGGCTGCCGAACTTATCGCCGCCGGGGCTGATGGTCTTCGCGTTGGTATGGGTAGCGGCTCCATCTGTATTACGCAGGAGGTTATGGCCGTTGGACGCCCGCAGGCCACGGCTGTATATGCCGTAGCCGAGTTTGCGAGCAAGTTTGGTGTGCCAATCATTGCGGATGGAGGTATCAGTAATGTGGGACACGTGGTCAAAGCCTTGGCGTTAGGTGCGGGTGCGGTCATGATGGGCGGTCTGTTGGCAGGTACGACGGAGGCGCCTGGCGAATACTTTTACCACGAGGGCAAGCGGGTCAAGACCTACCGCGGCATGGGCTCAATTGAGGCCATGGAGCAGGGAAAGCCTGCCCCGCCTGGCGTTTCGTCTTCCTCGTCTAAATTCCAGCCTACGAAGGCGGCGACTCACGAGAATGCTGCTACGACCCGCTATTTTTCGGAATCGTCTAATGTAAAGGTTGCACAGGGCGTATCGGGTGACGTGCAGGATAAAGGTTCTATCCAGGCATTTCTGCCATATCTTCATGCCGGCTTGCAGCACTCACTACAGGACATTGGGGTTCGTAACGTGAGTGAACTGCAGGCGGGCGTGAAGGTCGGCCGAGTGCGGTTTGAGCTGCGGACCGCCAGTGCGCAGGTCGAGGGTGGTGTGCATGGCCTAAACTCGTGAGTGTTATGTATGCCCGCTATTAAGCTTTGTCTACGTGCTGAAGTCCACCGTATGTAGTTATACGAAACGCCTGTTTGCGTGAGAGGATCATAAGTGCTTTCCCTATATATGTAGCATGTTCCGGATTACTCTCATTAGACCGCCTGTGTCAAAATGCAACGTGATATCCTTTGAGCGTCCCTCGCGCTCATCGCCTTCCGCCGTCAAATCCACCATCATCACCCATTCTTCCTGCGGAAGTTTTAGCATCCAAGAAAAGTTCATTCATCTCCCCAACATCCTCTAGTTCAATCTGTTTCCGACCGGCCAGTTGAGCCAGTATAGATGCAGGGGTGAGCAACTGCAGTGCATATCTAGAGTGACGGTTGAAGATAAAATAAGACTGATGACGAGAAGGACGAGCCTCAGTGAACCTCGCTCCCCTTCAGCTGCCAATTTGTCAAGTACACCAGGGCCAAGCTGAAGTCCTTCAACGGCTGCGCGCAACTGCACGACTTTGCCAACCTGCTCTTGTGTATATGCCTCCGTCTTTACAATCAGACATCTAGCTCACAGTGATGAAGTGAAACGTACAGATAGAATGGGGACGTCCTCACCGATCCAGTAAATCAGCGGGAATGCCGTGGGCACTGACGATATCCTGGGTACCACGCACAGTACTTCGACCGCGATTTGTTGCGAAGATCACCGTAGGTGCCATTGGCGACTCGAGCAGCCCATTGAGAAAGGTGAAACACTCGATGTCAAGCATATGGACCTACAACGATTAGTTAAAGGAAACATCTCTTAGAGATACAAACCCACCTCGTCGATGAAGACGACCCCAGGAACAACTTCTGCCACGCCCTGCTCAACATAGCCTTTGACTACACGTTCAACCTCCCGTCGAAGCTTGTCTGTAACCTCAGTGCGGCCACTACGCACTAGGCTGCCCATGACGCTCATAATATCTTGCCCCCCCTGCGGTCGTGCGTTAGCAGCGTCGAGATCACCGAGTGTTACATCCTGAACAAGCTCTTTTCGTTTATGGACGTCGCCCTTCGGAAGTGGGACATAGGTCTCTGATTCTAGATCGTAGGACGACGCATATGCGTCTGAACGACCAACACGCTGATAAAGTCGGTCAGGCAGGAAGAGACTGTGGATGAAGGGACCAACTTTCACAGCACCAGTGTTAGCTTCAACATATACAACATCGCCCACTACAATCTTTTCTTTGAGAATGGCCTCATATATGGCCGGGTCAAGTCGCAACTGTTTGGTGCCCTTGACAGTTTTCAGTCCGATAACTACGTGCGACACGGTCTTGCCATACCCGCTAAGCGGGTTCTCGGTCTCCGTCGGGGTAAGTTCAGTTAATTCGCCTTCGTAAACCTCTTTGACTTCCTTTATTCGGAGGCCTGCTTTGCAATACGTAACTGGGCCGATAGGGAATAGAGTTACTCTCACCAATGGCTCTTCTAAACACCTCTGCGAGCACTTCTGTTTTCTTCACTTCCGTACTATACACCTCACTCCCAACCATGGGACAGAAGGGTACTTTTGCGCCAAGTTCATGCGACATGGCGAGGGCGAGGGCGGTTTTACCTGTGCCGGGTGCCCCGGCCAGTAGTAATGCGCGTCCGGAGAACTTGCGCGATTTTACGAGGTCAACAACCACTCCACAGGCCTAAAAACGGGGTTTTAAGTCGAACTTCGTCTTATGTATTACAATCTATACCTCTCGTGCTAATTCCTGGCCCACGAAACCAGCCGCGTCGCCTGAAACATACCCCTCTGGCGTGAGTCCCAGACCTTTTATATGGGAGTGCGGCGCTATGCGCGACGAGCGAACCGGGCCTGCTGCCGCTGGCGGTACAGCATTCACTGCAACCGTAGAGCTCGATGTTGAGGCCTTCATTTGGAGTAGCCGCGACTTATAAGGGCTCTATAATCCCTCGCGTTTTTTCCGCTGTTTTCAATCACAAGGTCGGAGCTTCAGATGAGACTTCTTACATAAACTAGTGACGCAGTAGGCGCCTAAAGGTTCTACGCGCCACACGCTTCCCCAAGACTTTGGTCTCCAAGATTTTGGCTACTCCTTCCGCAATTCTGTCGCAATTCATTCTACCACCATTCATGATACTTCCTAGTCCACGTCAGACTCCAGCACAGGTGACCGCAGATGTTGCCTACGATACTATGCTGTTCTTCTGGCGGATCGTTACAAACCTGTTTTTCAGGGAAGTACGGCCTAGAGGCGCATTCAATATTCCTCGAGATGGTCCAGTGATATTCGCTGTTGCACCTCATCATAACCAGGTGCGACGCGGCGGTAGTCGTGTGCTCTGAGATGTTTATAGGCTTCTTCAGTTTCTAGACCCCCTTCTTGTCATGTCGGAAGTGTACCGTGAAACACGCCGCCGTGTGAAGAACCTCATAGCAGCCAAAAGCATGGATAGGGCAGTCGTCGGTGCTTTTGCAGCGTTAATGTCGAGCAGTAAGCCCCCCGGCTGCCTCTATTTTAATCCCACACTCAGTATAGAGCAGTACCGGTTGCTCGAGCTCAAGATAATGCACGGCTAGGGTCGGGAGAAATCTGGTTATCTGAGAAAGACCCTCTTCTTGTGTGCGGCGAATGCACCAAATTCCAGACGGAGCTTGGCCCCAAAATGCAATTACTGCTTCCCAAATCTACTGGTCCGGCACTCGGCACTGTTGTTGAAGTTATTTCTGACACCGAGCTGCGAATCAAAAAGGAATTCGGCGGTGACAGTGGCAAGGGCACCGTGCGTATTCGGGAGCAAATGGAGATGGCTAGACAAGCTGGTCACCGAGGCCTATCGTACAAGATTCTTCCATTCGTGGATCAGCAGGACATGTATGCCCATGTTTTTCAGTGCTTAAAAGAAGGCGGTTGTATTGGCATATTTCCTGAAGGTAAGTGGGATATCTAGGCCTGGAGCTTTTAAAGATTAATTTTTGGCTTCGATAGGCGGTAGTCATGATCGTACGGACCTTTTGCCTTTGAAGGCTGGTGTCTCCCTGATGGCTTTGGGTGCCATGGAACATATTCCCAATCTACAAGTCCGGATCGTACCAGTCGGCCTTTCATACTTCCATCCACATCGCTTCCGATCACGCGCTGTCGTGGAGTTTGGGCCTGCCCTAGACATACCAAAGGAACTTGTGGATCAGTTCCGACAAGGAGGGGACGCGAAACGAAAAGCCGCAGGGAAGCTTTTAGATATGATCTACGATGCATTGAAAACCGTTACGGTCCGCGCCCCGGACTACGAAACTTTGATGGCGAGTGCCGTTCGCGTTCTTGTCAGCGGGGTCATTGAACCTGGCATTTAGGTTATTCAAGCTGCCAGGCGATTATACAAAACCCCCGGCCAGCACTTGACCCTCGGACAAGTGGTAGAATTGAATAAACGATTCATAGAAGGGTATATGCATTTTCAGCACGAACCCCGTGTTCAACGTTTACGAGAAAGTGTATTAAAATACAACAGACGTGTCAGGGACCTCGGGCTACGAGATCATCAGGCGAGCAGCCTAGTAAACTCTGGCAGGGCCGGAGAATAAATGCTCATATGTCCTGTTAGGTTCCGAGAGCGAAGAGGGCAGGCTGGAAAACACTAGGGTTACTTCTGTATCGAACAGGGCTACTTTCCGTGTGGACTGTACTCGCGTTACCTGGCGTGGTGCTCAATGGCCCCATCTTCCTACTTGCTTCGGTTATCTCTCGTAATAAGGCCAAAGGTAACGCTTTGGACGTACAGCTCAGGAGAAAATAACTCATTTATTATTTGTATATAGAGGCTCTGGCCGCGTCAAGTGTCAAGATTGCTGGACGAGACGTTCTTGCTACTTGGAAGGTACTTATATCTCTTGGAGTCACACCATTTTTGTATGCTTTCTATGCGATTCTCGCCACGTTTGTGGCTGTGAGAGCCAACGCGCCGCTTAAGTGGAAGCTATGGACACCATTTCTTGTCATAGCGGCATTGCCATGCATTGGATTTGCAGCGCTGAAATTTGGCGAAGCCGGGATGGATGTTTTGAAGTACGTCTGTGGCAACACTCATTCCAATTGATCCTCATCCTGCGCCTGTTAACAAGGTCTCTGCGACCCCTCGTGGTGTCTTTGTTTCCTGGTCAACAGCGACTGCTAGATCAACTCAAGGCACAGAGAATTGCACTGTCCAATGAGTTAACAGATGTCATCAACGAATTCGGTCCCCAGCTGTATGAGGATTTTGACGAGGTACACGGCATGCTATTCCTACGGATTGGATGCTCATTAATTTATTCTTCATTCTAGTGGCGCATCTTAGTGCCCTCGGCAAGTGCTCCACCTTCAGGGGGTCAACAAGGTCTATGGCGCAGAAAGAGTGCAACTGGAGCCGTTGACGCTCAAGGCTGGGGCTTTTCTCATCCAATGACATGGCTAGATGAACGACTTTTCGGCTGGAGCCGGAGCGCACATCGAGGTACTAGTGCTTGGGGAGGGTCGTCCAGCCTAGACACCAGTCGTGCTGCCACGCCCGACATGTCGGACGAGGAGGAAGAAGGCGACTATGACAACGTCATTGACTATTTAGGCTCTTACATTGGCAACAATCTCTCACGAAAGCGGTCGCGGTCCAAAAGCCTGCGGGCTTCATATGCAGACTTGCAGCAGCTCAAACACAAAGACGCGACGCCGGGGAATGAAGACGGCGTCGTTAAACCAAGTTATTCTCAGAGATCCATGAGTTCTGCCCAAGCTCAGTATGCTCCTGTCTATCAGAAGCGCCCAACCCCATACCGGTCACCGAGTTCTCCAGCAATGACACATACCTCGGCCGCGGAACTCACAGAACACACAGGTGATTCTGCTGGTTTTACCCACCGTAATGGCCCACGAGAAAGAAAATCTTCGTTGTCAGACAGGGTTGCTGTGGAAAAAATAGGAGGATTGAATCCAGTGAACACGTTCAAACATGCGACTGAGGAGCTGAATCGAGATATCGCTGACCGTTCCCGATAGCTAGGCCGACACTTCTGTTATCTCTGTATTTTGAAGTATTGCTGCCCATATATGTTGCTCCATTCAGGCTCCTTTCCTTTCTACGTCTGTACTTTCGATGTACACTTCATGTAGCCCAGCACAAATATCGGATGGAAGATCAGGGGGGTAAAAACTGAAAAGCAGTAAATAGAAAAGCATTGCATGTCACAGGTGAGAGACGGCTAGGGACTGCGGCTAGACCAGTAGCTCTTTGCCTTTCCGGCTGTTAGGACTTCGACGCCGGTTTCTGTGATCCTGTAAGGGGAAATAGAGGTTAGAAAATGCACATTGAGATATCATATATATCATACAGGAGTGTCTCTTCAAACTGTGCGCTATTGTTCCCGTCCATGGTAGTAGCCGTCCAATTATCTGGCCAATGTTCCTCTTGTGCCTTCTTCCCCAGGTTGATCATCTATATTATACAAGAGCGGCAGTGAGAATGAAAATATCCTTGCCACATGAACTTGGGGACGAACCGGCTCGATGGTAAATGTCTGGCAGATAAAACGATGAAAATAGCTATTCTGGATATACTGGGACTTACCATGCCAGCTTTCATTGTCCCAACAGCCTTATTTTTGGCATAGTGCGGTACATTTGGTGCCGTGTGGAATAATTGATTGATTCCATGACCAGTGTATGTCCGCACGGAGCAGCAACCATTCGCAACTGCGATGGGTTCTCTGCATCACAGTAGAATCACGATTCAGCCACGTGCAGCACAGGCAGTATAGTCCACCTACATGACTTTCCCGATATCCCGGAAGAGCGCTCCAGGTTTGCATATCTTGATAGACTCGTCGAGACATTTCCGAGAGGTTCTGATCAAAAGCGCGTTCTCTTCCGAGATATTCCCGACTGGGTAAGTCTCATTCAAGTCTCCATGAAAACCTAACAAAACAATAAGACGGTTATCATGAGCAATGGTCAACCTTCTTGCCGTCATAGTACAACGTTACGTCTGGAAATACTTAGCTCCTGAAGTTTCGAGACGAGTAAGATAAAATCCGTACCTAAATTCACAATATCACCCTCGCGTAGTTTTCGCTGATCGGGTATCCCATGACATACGACCTCATTCACCGATCTAGCAACAAGATCAGGGATCGTCTTCCATCAAACTAGTAGTGTTCATACGTGCAAACGGATTTGGGGAATTCTCTGTAGTTGAGAGGAGAAGGGTAAGCGCCTCGCTTTATCGTCTCTTCGTGCACGACGGAATCGATGAAGTCGGTGGTGACTCCGGGCTTGACATATTCCGCCGCAATATCAAGAACTTCTCTAGCCAGCTGGTCATAAGGTACGTTCAGTCCGTAGGATGCACTCCATTTCGTCGAAACGTACCCTACAGACTACTCGCATCTTTTCCTGCTCGTTCTTGTCCAATATACGAGGTGGCTGACCTGACCGAAGTCTTTCAGACGTGGGTATACCTGGCATCAAAAAAAATCGTCAACCATCAACTTTTGAGCTTACGTTGAAAGAACACGACGCATGAAAGGTCGCGCACCATCCTCTGCATAATCAGGCCTTGGTACCTCTGGAGGAACATGACGTCGTGGAGAGAGAGGATAAACAGGTCGGATCTCTCCTGTAAACTTGAACCCGGTGAAAGGGTTATAGGTTCCATCTCCGTTATTGGTCAGAGAAGTGCTGAGTATTCAGCTCAAAACTAGTTTACCTCTATTGATGGATGGATCATTTAACAATGGCTCCCTGGGCCGTGCAAAGTCGTGAATAATTTTATGGGTTTTCTTCGGTTTCCAGGATATCAAAATTGGATTATCATTCGTTAAAAGCAACATACCCCTACAGCAAATCAGTGAGGAGTAGCGAGTGGAGCGACATGGGACGGCTTACATCCAGCTTTGAAACATTCCTGTCCACAAAAAAAGGACCCTTGGATTCCGAGCCTAATTCGGGATAAACTGTCAGCCATCCTTAAAATTCATCTTTGGACTGTACTCACTTGTTACATGTCGGACATTCTAGACGTGAAGGCGGGTTACCGTTGAGGCACTGGCTGCTCTGACAGGTTACCACGCTGGCCATTTCTGGTTCACCGCTGACGATACGCAATCCACCGTGCTGGAGGAAATAACGACTCGTCACCCGTGTAACTTGGTGTAAAAGCAAACACCGTCGAAGAATGCGCCACCAGTAGTGGCGCCTGATAAACCCCGATATACCTGGAATTACGTAATGCCAAAATTGATGTTAGACTGGGAGGAAATTTACGCTGCAAGTGCTGCAAGATGCATGCAATTACTAGAAAGACAGCGCCCCGACAGTGGTCCGCTGTTATGCATGGAATGCTATAATACTATTATAGCCCGCCCAGAACTAACATCACCGGCCCGTGTCTTATTGACCATACCAGCGACCTTCCACTGAAAGTACGTACTACTTTGCGAGTCAGATAATTTTGACATCTAGTACTTAGTCTCAACATTCCATTCTTCTAGGAGATTTCTAACACCACATCTCAACCCCACTCTGGCTGATCGTAAATGCACAATCCCCCAGTTGTGCCGGAGTACAAGAACACGGCAGTCCGATCTGACTAGCCGTGAATCCAGGGAAAAGAACTAATAATACAATTTTAGCAGTCATGGCGACCCACCTGTATAGCACCACTTACTAATCCAATTAGGCCCACACCCCACATGTGTGGTCTAGGCCTAACTAGACTCTTTTCTCGTGGTGGGTCTATTCCGCCAATTATTCCGCAGAATGGAGGTCAGGTCAGTGAGTAGCTTACTACTTCAGCTGGCGTCAGGTATGGACCTCTGTCGTCGACATGTGTGACTCATGTCATCCGGCGTCAGCCGACCTCAACACCGGAGCAACACGGCGTCCAGCCCCGGAACCAGCCACGGAACGATCAAACCACTCTTGCTCGTCGTCGTTGACGACGAGCAAGCCATATATTTTGTATTTAACTATTTATACATAAATAAAATACCACAAATATGCTAAAAATGGACAAATCGAATATGAGGTCATTTCGACGTCTGTCTGCCGTGCTCGTCATCAGACACGATGAGAAAGCCGTATATATTGTATTTAACTATTTATGCATAAATAAAATACCATAAATATGTTAAAAATAACAGCTGTGCAGGCAGGAAATCATGAGCACGGCCGGACAGAATAGGTTAAAGCAACGCTGAGGACCTGCAGGTGGAAGTAGGGCTTGATGTCAAAGAGAGAGGACATGAGTGACGCAGCACCCAGTCCCATCATCATCCCTATATTATTGGTGAGATGTCAGGGTTTTGTAGACATTGACAGAGGGTCACCACCTTTTGATACTGGTGCGTGCTCAAACGACATACTGGGAGAGCACAATATAAGCAATAGTCACTGCTTGTCACACCTGGACACAGTATTGACTTTAACATAACATTTTTAACATGATCATAAGTACATGTACATGTACACCTCCCAACAACCAACATAACCAAGAAAAGCATGTTACACTTTCAACGATCGTACCCACCTCGCCATCGACTACCGTGATGTCTGCGTGGCTCATCATCACGCGACGAATAATATACTCTGTCTCGCCGTCGAGACTCTGATTCCTCTCTTCGCCGATCTCTTCTACTCATCCCCCTACGGTCCCTATGTCTGTGCGAATATTCCGTAGATCGCCGGTCGTCCATGTCTATGCGATCCCGGAGGGATGGCTGAGAAGGGTGCCGCGCGTGATTGCCAGAATCCAACGGTGGTTTCGAAAAACTGCCAGAGTCACGTGCGCCGAAGCGGACTGTCGGTGGTGGCGGTTTGGGAGGCAGAGAGAAATGTTTTGCCTTGGCACTCTCTTTCGTAGATCCGGCGCGATTCATATCGAACCAATCAATTTCGTCATTGCCTTCCTCCGCTATCCTGTGCGCTTTTGCCTTGGCATTCTCCCGACCCCGTTTACCTACGTTGTTGTCGGCAGAGAAGCCATACCCGTCGTCAAATCGGTCTCCTTTCTCCCACTCTCTCGGAGGTCGTTCAAACTTAGGAACAACATACGAGGACGATGCGAATGGTCCGCTGAGCTTGTTGAAAGAACCAAATGCCGAATATTCATTGGGCTGATCATGATTATGCGAGGCCTCCTTGTAATCCTGATTTAATGTTTCGTCATGAGAAAGAAAGGCTAAAATATTGAATATAACTCACATCTCCAAGGTGTCCACTTTCTCCACAATTGTAACACCAGTGATCGTGCGCAATGTACCCTTCACCTCCATTATCAAAAGCGAGGTCACGCTTGGATTCTCTGTCAACTAAGACAGCCTCCCGATCTGCAGCTGTTAAATATGTATAGATGCGCGATAGAGAGGGACAGTTCTGAGCTTAAGATTAGGAAATGAAGAATATAGGTGCCTGAGATGCACGGACGGTTCCATGATGCTTCCACGAGCCGCATCTCTTGCAATCTTCTCTGTTAAGTTGCTGCAAGCTCATATTTCCAAGATGTGGACAATCCTGGGAGAATCATACTGTGAATGGAATGTAGAAACACATCGACAGAAGCACCTTTGCTAGATGTCCTTTTGCTTTACAGTTCCAGCAATGACGGAGTATTGGACAACTCCCAGACGAGTGCTCATTCCGGGCGCCGCAGGTTATACACTGACAAAGTTAAACATTCACAGATAACGAACATGTTACCAGTAAGTCTCACAATCATGTTAGGGCATCTCTTGAAGTCATGATCGCCATCTCCACATGTCGTGCAGGGTCCACGGTGGACCACGAGAACGGACTGATTTGGCGGGCGTAGCTGTGTCATGAAAGTATCTGGGAGCACCCTGACATCGGTTCCGTTTGGCGTGAACATACAATGTGCCATCGGTATGGAACATACCACAGCACGGTCATCATCCAGAAAATCAATCCCAGACGCATCCGAACTAGGTGACAGTCGAAGATCTTCGATAGGAAGAAGCTCAGCCTCGTGCGCAGATACGGTTACATGAGCTGGCAGGAGTAGACCCCCCTCGGGAGGTTCGACAGGAGGCACAGCTGGAGGTTTGACCGCAGGGTCCACTGGGATAGAGTACGCAGCAGTGCAGACAAGGAAAACGAGCCAGCAGTAGCGAAGGGCAAAGGGGACAGCGGCAGCGGCAGCGAAGAGCAAGGGGGCAGCGGCAGCGGCAGTGAAGGGCAAGGGGGCAGCGGCAGCGGCAGCGAAGGGCAAGGGGCCAGCGGCAGCGGCAGCAAAGGGCAAGGGCAAAGTGGCAGCGGCAGTGAAGGGCGCAGCAGCAGCGAAGGGCAAGCGGACAGCAGCATGAGCTCCCCTCCTTTTAGCAGACGGTCTTTTATGCATAGCTATTTGTTTACGAAGATAGTGGCCTGGCCGTCATGAGAGTGCCTTTATTTTTAGCATATTTGCGGTATTGTGCCCGATGACGATCACGAGCCTCCAGGAGTGAGATAAACGTCGAAATCCCTTGACAGTCAACTTATCCTTATTTTTAACATATTTATGGTATTTTATTTATGCATAAATAGTTAAATACAATATATACGGCTTTCTCATCGTGTCTGATGACGAGCACGGCAGACAGACGTCGAAATGACCTCATATTCGATTTGTCCATTTTTAGCATATTTGTGGTATTTTATTTATGTATAAATAGTTAAATACAAAATATATGGCTTGCTCGTCGTCAACGACGACGAGCAAGAGTGGTTTGATCGTTCCGTGGCTGGTTCCGGGGCTGGACGCCGTGTTGCTCCGGTGTTGAGGTCGGCTGACGCCGGATGACATGAGTCACACATGTCGACGACAGAGGTCCATACCTGACGCCAGCTGAAGTAGTAAGCTACTCACTGACCTGACCTCCATTCTGCGGAATAATTGGCGGAATAGACCCACCACGAGAAAAGAGTCTAGTTAGGCCTAGACCACACATGTGGGGTGTGGGCCTAATTGGATTAGTAAGTGGTACTATACAGGTGTGGCGACCGAGTGATAGCGCTGCAATTTCACTGCATCGGGACCCACTTGAGCTGCGATTTAACCCCCCACGATAGGCTCCTCGCAATCTTGCTATCTTTACGATTTGAACTGTCAATACGCCAATTTCATTACATCGAGAAGCCTTTTAGCTGCAACCTCCACCTCATCATTGACCCTCTTCCCTCGTTAACATTTGGGACGAGCTATGGACAGGATTTCAACAGTCAGATCAACATGAAAGACTTGGATGCGGCGGTTTCGTTGCATCAAGGGCCACTCAAGCTGCAACGCATACTGATCGGTTTAAGCCGCTGGGTCAAACACGAAGACTTGGGAATGGCAATTTCATTGCACCGAGAAGCACTCGAGCTGCAACCTGCACCGCCGCATCCTCGCCCGTCAGCAACCTCGCCGCGGTGCTACAGATACGATTTACACAGTCACATCGACAGGCAGACCTGGAAGAAGCTATCAATGGTGCTTCTCATTTCCCCGGCCATCCCCTGACCTGCTCATTTTTATCCTACTCTTAGGCATATATTCATGGAGGCATACGTGCATACCGGTGAGTCCGTATACCTGTTGAATGCTATGGAAGCTTTTAGTATCGGGTGTGATGGCCAGCCAAGGGTAAGCATGGCCAGACGGGGCAAGACCTGCATTACAGCATGGTACGCGTCCAAACTGAAAAATGCCTAGCCTAGAATCTGCATGGGTTGCCCATACTTTGGTGACAAGCAAGCGTTCACGACGTAGGTG